>CM022780.1:6424237-6469237 GCA_012411365.1 Ameiurus melas | reverse complement strand
TTTTAGACCAGTATATTAAATATTATTATAAACACATTAAACATGTGTTTATTTGATTTGATATTATTTTATTGCAATTTATTATTCTTACATGATTCTTTTTTATTCATTGTACTCCTGCACATTGACAATCCCATTTACTTTTGAAATGAAGTGAAATTTGACCTAAAAAAAAATAAATCTAAAGAATCTGGATGTTTTGTAATAATTTATGCATGAAAGGGTTAAGAATTATATGCTTTTTATCCATTTATAGTTACACTTAATGTTGTGGTACATCCATGATGCAAGTTAGTTCACAGAAGAAGAAAAGAAGTCCTTACCTCACCAGAATCTCTTTTTTCTCTCTCTAGCATTTAATAAAACGAAAAAATGCAGATTGTCCTGTTACCAAGAAACCGCAAAGCCCTCTGTCCTAAAGACTATTCCCGTGTCCCAGGACTATTCCCCTATCCCAGGACTATTCCCATATCCCAGGACTATTCCCGTGTCACTGATACTGAAGACTCCTTCCAAAAAAAAAAATGCTAAAAAACAAACAAAAACAGAATGTTCACCAGAATCACACAGAATCTTTTTAATCTGTAGATGTGAAGAGTTTGCCACACAGGTCCCTGTGTAAGTTGTTACTAAAGAAACGCCAACATATTAGAATGAGTGTGTTAATATTAACTCTGCAGCTGGAATTACTGTCAGAGAGAAATTGAATCAACATCTTCTGACCAATCAAAACGGAGAATTCAACAACTCTTTACAATAATGTCATTATATGCATGTTCAATTACCACCAAGGGACAAGTCAGATGTTCTGCAATCTCAATGTTGTCCCGTAATAAAAATATCCCACCCACACTTACTCATTCCTTCTCCTTCCCCTGGCTTCTTGAGAAACACTCAGAAAGTCTATGAGTAAGTCTTCCGAAAGACTCTAAAATAGCCATGTAAACACTGATATACTGATTACTAAGCCGTCGAGTTAATTGAGCAGAGCAATTAACATTGGGGCACAGAATAACATTACAGGATTTAACTATTCTATATTAAGAAGTATATTTAAATTACAGATTGTGCCTGAACACTGTAAGGACTACACTGTAGACAAAGTAGATGTTTTTTTCCTCTACTTTTTTTCTTTTTTGTTTTGTACACACATTCGATATTCCAGAGCCTTTAAACTCTTTTCCTCTCCTCCGCTGACACATTTGGTTGTTTAGAGGAAACACAGGAGGGGCATCACCTCCCTGGAGAGCACTATCCCACCCACGATGCCAACGCTGCAGCCAGAGCCTTGTCACGCACCTGAACGGGGAGATCTCATTTTAACTCGGATGCCATCACATGACCTGCTTCCTTCACTCAAAGCCTAGCTTGAGCCAACTATGAAGAAACATGATAGTGTCAACTGCCCAGAATCTCCCTGCTGTACTCAGTTCCTGCTCTGACTCTGCCTTGGCTATGGCACTGATCTTTGTTCTCAGCCTGGTTTCGGTTTTGAACCAGGTTTTCCTCTGAAGTATCGCATGTTAAAAACTGCAAGCTGCCTTTCTAGTTATTCTACTTTCCTTCTTCTGTATGTTTCTTGATCTGTTATCAGATATTCTGACTGTGTCTACTTCTTACATATGCCAAAACCTTTGAACAACGATTTATAGAAAAATCCAGAATAGCATCAAATTGCATCTGGCTTTCTTACAACAACGTTAAAAGGCAACCAATATTTAAGCTTCCTATTGGCATAGACATTGAAGCCCAATACTTACAGTATTTTACAATTGAGTACAAGAGGTCAAACAAAAATAGTCAAAGAGTGTATGTTAGATATTAATAGTAACCAAAAACAATAACAACAACAACAACAATAAATATGAACAATTCTACACAGTGTCCCCAAAATCTCAATATATAGAGGTCTATGTACAGAACACCAGCACCACGTCGGTTGTGCCTTCGTCAGTGTATCTTCATTAATGTCCACTTCTCAGTTGTTCCGCAACGCTTCTGATCATTTTTAACTTGTTAATAAGTTTGGTCGCGGTGTCGTGTGATGATGTACTCGCCATGTTTCCTGTTAAAATCCATTGCAACCTTGTGATAGCTTCCCGATCGAGCCATGAGCATGATTTCCTTTGTTACACTGACAGAATATTCTCACATTCTCAACCTCTTTCATATCCTCTGAGTAACTTCTGGATCTCCTCACATTCTTCAAAACACATTTTAATGGACTTATAACTCCTGATATAACCCCAGATATCATATAACACCTTCTTCAGTTTTGTTTTTGGATTTGTTGTTGTCTTAGTCTGTGTTAGTTGTTCTAGTCTTAGCATCTCCGATCTCAGATCTAAATAAATGATAAAATACAGACACATTTCCTTCTTCCTGATCGAAAACCATAAATAAAATGTTTTGCCTTTTTTTTTTTTACACATTTTTTTTTTTTATCAGACCCTTCCCAGATCAGCTCAGCTGTTGGAAAGATCTTAGCTACTACTCAGTTATTTATGCATATTTTTTATGCACTTATTTACACAATTGTAACTTTCACATAATATTTCAAAATGCAGCTTGCTTAGACTATTTATTTCATTTCCTTCTTTGTCCCCACAGAGCGATTTTTCCTCATTACAGATTCAATAAACAGATTTTATACTGGGATCCGAGAGAGAGAGAGAAAGAGAGACAGAGATAGAGAGAGAGAGAGAGAGAAAGAGAGACAGAGATAGAGAGAGAGAGAGAGGGAAAGAGAGGGAGGGAGGGAGGGAGGCTAGGGATAAAAAATGTGTTGACTACATTTCAAAGAATTCAGGAACTGACCGAAAGGTCTCAGGATAAAATTTGGAAATACATGATAAAAAAACAACAACTCAGCAGCTATAAATGTACATATTTGTGTTGCAGGGAATGCGCCATGAAAAGACCAGATACACATCCTGATACACACGGAAGGCAGTCATATCTCCAGACATCTCTCTTGCGTTTTGGCTCCAGGAGGAAACTTGTTATCTATGACTAACACGGCTTAAGATACTTGACCGTTGACAGTTGTGTGTGACTAAAGCATAATTTACTCTTTCTCTTTCACTCTTTCTTTCGCTCACACACACTGTGACACCCTACTGTCTGAAAATACACACAGCTGAGGCATGGTGTGCGCAGATGTACACAGCGACACCACTTCAAAAAAGCACGGGCTTGCATCATACCTCTGTTTGTCTCTGTTTTCCACCCACACACACTCACACACACACTTACTTCCCATTTGCAGCCCTGAATAGCAGCATTTAAATCCTCCACTTAGAAAAAGTCCCTTAATTTTCCAGATAAGACTCAGGTGTGCAGCGGGGCCTTAACACCACTCCACGCCTGTTTAACATTCAGAGAGGAACCATCTGCAACCGTTTAAGCATTTAGCAGTGCCATTCTGATAATATTCATTAATAACGTTATATTCTGACTTGGCACGCTCCCTGTTCCTCATGGGACAAGCTTTTAATGTGCATTGGGTACAAACGCACCAACAGGCTGCGTTTCAATACAACACCGTCTGCTCTATAGACAACCGCCGCCCCCGCCCCCCAACAAAACCCAGCATGTGGTTCCACTCCCCAGGAAATAACTGCGATTTCCTCACAACCTGATGTCTTCAGCACTCCGAAACTAGCCCTGGGTGTCTTAAAAAGCAGTGATCTCATGATTTCTTAGACCCCAACCCCATCAATCTTTCCAAAAGTATAATTGACATCTGCTCATCTCACTCAGCGTAGACTCCAGAGCGTCTGAAAGGAGCCCGTGGTGACTTATAAAGCCGAAATAAACATACGGAAAGTTTGTGCACCCGGCCTTCCCATGACAAAACATACTAAAAGAAGTTACAGTAGCATGCAATATGAATGCGAATATGAGACGAGTGTCATCGAAGCATGGTCACGAGATTCTTGGGGGGGCAAAATATAAACAGCGTAAGGCTTTTTAAAAATCCCTTGGAGATTGCGGTCTTCCCAGTGGCTTGTGGTCTTCTCATGCCCTGCTTCAAGGGATGTGGAGCAACAGTGCCAGGATTAGACTCTTCCTGCCCTCCTTAACATCCAGCTTGTTTTCTCTCGCTCAGGGAAAACAACAAGAGCCTGTGTATCCCTGGAGCATTTCGGAATATGTACAACAGCTCTGTGTAATTTTGGTTTACAAACAGCCCGCTAACTCTTATTGATCTTAATGTATATAATTCAATAGCTATAATAAAGAGGTTGGAGCGTATTCTAGTTATGAAAGGAAGGAATAGTGTTTAAGAGGTTAAAAAGAGTGAACATAATGTAGCACATGTACATGCTGTGGAACCTTGGACTTGAAATTGCAAGTAACTTTGCCTTCATGGTGATGAAGGGTTCTTCCTCCTCGCTAGACTGTCACAACGATGCCGAATTCTCCTTTCTAATCGGTCAGATGGTGCTGATTCATTTTGTATAACAGCAGTTCAGACAGTAATGCATTCATTTGAACGCGTTATCGTACGAATCTCATTTGCAGGGGTTTGTGCGGCTGACGCTCGCCGCTGTAATCAAAGTAAACAGAGTTGGACAAAACAAAACATGTCGTTATTTAACATAGATCTAAACATTGATATGGTGATAAAAAGATGGGTTTTTTTACATTGAGGGAAGGTGTCTCCAGTGTCTCCATCACGGGAAAGTCTTCTAAATCGAAGGGGGTGGGGGTTGGGGGAGAGAGAGGGGGGATAGAGACAGAGAGTGGGAGAGAGAGGGGGAGAGAGAGAAGGGGGAGAAAGACGGGGAGAGAGAGAGAGAGAGAGAGAGAGAGAGAGAGAGAGAGACCACAAGGAAAATGAGCTTTTTCAATCATTTATTTAACAGAAATATCAATAGATGTGATATTCTTCTGTGGAAAAACTAAGTACACCCTTGGCCTCAGAAGCTAGCATTGCACCTATTAGCAGAAATAACATCCATCCATCCATCCATCTTCTACCGCTTACTCCTTCTTCAGGGTCGCGGGGAACCTGGAATCTATCCCAGGAAGCATCGGGCACAAGGCGGGGTACACCCTGGACAGGGTGCCAGTCAGAAATAACATCTTGTAGGCATTTTGCTTAATTGTCCACTAGTCTTGCTGGAATCTTTTCTATAATGTGGATTAACGTAGAACATAGACCTGTAGACTATTTGCTGTTCTGAATCTTTACTAACTTTGTACATCAAAAATGCTCCACATAATCGAAGACTAAAAAAAATTGTTGTTGTTTAACAAAGTAAAATGGTTGACATGGTGATGTTTTTTGGTTAGGAGACCCTTATTTAACATTTATTGAAGGAGTCCCAGTTGTCAGCGCTTTGGAACAGTCATGGAGCTTTCCAAACTTCTGTCCTAAATCTTCAGGACATAGGGATTTACACTTTCTGACAAGCCGCATTTTTGAGAGAGAGACAGAGAGAGAGAGAGAGAGAGAGAGAGAGAGAGAGAGAGGCTACTTAGGAAAAGACTTCTATAATGTAAGGTATAATGGAGCTATAACTTGTCTCTGGGATGTTCCACAAGATTAAATCATTACAATACACAGCATGTTGTTAATGAATAAACATGCTAATGTAATCATTGTAAAATCACTGTCTTGTAAACACAATAGGACACTCCTGCTGCATCACACCACCCTGGTGCGCATTATTTTTGTGTAACTCCACAGACTGTCACGTGTTATTCGTTACTTGGGATGTACTGCTATTACAAAATCAATGTCGGGATGTTAAAAGTAACTCAATAATAAATCATATTCCTAATATTATATTCCTATTGCTTCTTACACATAACAAGAGTGTAAGTTTAAAAAAAAAAAATTATTGTTGTGTTTCAAAACTAGTACTCCATCAAGACTTGAAGACCTGTGAGAAAATGTATTTAACAATAAGTCACTGTCAGGTCTATCAGTCTGTTCAATCCTGTAAGAGATAAACGTCTTTCACTGACGAATACAGAAGATGATACGCACTGCAATGTTTTTTTCTCTTGGTAAGTGACCTTTGTCTTGAAGTGATGAAATAGGGAGGATCTCACAGATCACTGGAATTTGGGTTGAAGTTTGTCTCGGAAACTTTGGGGAACGTGGCGTTGCCAGTGTGATTGCAGAGAGACAGGACATTGCTCCAGAAAGTCCCAAAGCAGGGAGAGGCTAACATGCAGCATAATGCTAAGCTACAGTGGGCAGTTTTCCAATCTCAGCAGTAGAAGAGATAAAGACTCATTATGCAAGGTCTAACCCAATTCATTCAACATGATTCAACCTGATTCAACATGATTCATTCAACATGATTCATTTATTTTCACAAGTGATTTTTTTCACAAACAATTCAGTTCTTTTTACGTGACTTTTCCCCGCAACACAATTTATTTACACGTGATTTTTACACAATTCAATCAACATGATTCATTTATTTTCATTTCACCCACGATTCATTTCTTTTTACGTGACTTTTCCCCCACACACAGTTTATTTAGTTATACACATGAATTGTACATGATTCATGTATTTTCATGTTATTCTTTAAGTGATTTTTTTTCTTCATGATTCATAAGCTCACATTATTTTTAGACATAGTTAATTAGTTCGATCTGTGATCTTTCAACATGATTCATTTATTTAACGAGTGATTTTTCCCCGTGATTCATTTTACGTAGATTTTTTACGTGATTTTTTTGGTTTTGCCCCCAGACAATTTATGTACATGTGATTTTTACACAATTCATTCGTTTTCACATGATGTTTATGTGGTTCTTATTTTTACATTATTTTTTAGACATAATTACATTTTCACGTGATTTTTTCCCCCACACACGATTCATTTATTTTTCACGTGATGATTTCATGATTCATATTCTTACGTTAATTTTAGATATAATTACATTGTTTTCACGTGTGTTTTTTGCACTAGATTCACTCATTTTTATGGGATTGCACGATTCATGTGTATTCATGTGATTATTTTCACAATTCATTTATTTGAACGTGATTACACAGAATTATTATTTTTTTATTATAATTTTTATTATGATTTTTTCACGTTAATTTATTAGACAATTCTTTTCACGTGATTTTTTTTCATGATTCATATACTCATAATTTTTAGACATAATTTAATTGTTTTCACTATTGAACTTGATTCATTTATTTCACAAGTTGTTTCTCCACATAATTCATTTCTTTTTACACATTAATTTGATACATGATTCATTTGTTTTCATGATTCATAGTTTCATAAATAAAATAGATGAATTAAATATAAATTCATGAATTTGTCATGATTAATTTATTTTCATCTGATGTTTCCATGATTAATATTTTTAGGTTATTCTTAGACACAATTACATGGTTTCACCTGTGATTTTTCCCCACATGAACTGTTCATTTTACATTTGATCCCATTATTCATTTATATTCCCATTACCCATTCATTGTTTATATTTTTATACATAATACATTTTTCACACATTGTTTTCCACGATTTTTACATGATATTTTCCCCACACAATTTATTATTTATTTACATGTGATTTCTACATACAATTCATTTATATTCATGTGATTTTTTTTCACAATCCATTTCTTTTTCCTAAAGTTTTCAGCCTGATTCATTTATTTTTACATGTGATATTCCCCCAAAAGAATGTATTTATGTTCACATTTTTTTTTTACAATTCATATCTTTTCTCTTCATTTCTTAAACATAATTAATTCATTTTCACATGACTTTTAAAAAAAATTTATTCATGATTCACATTCCTACATTATAAATGGATTGTGGCTCTTTCAACCTGAATATATTACCTCACAAGTGATTTTTCCCCATGAATCATTTCTTTTTACATGATGTTGTCATTAACATCAACATTAACATGTTGTCATTCTTCTATTATTCTTAGACATTCTTTTTCCCCACATGATTTGTTTATTTTACATGGTTTACCCCCCAAATGATTCATTTATATTCACGTTACTCTTTCATTATTCATATTTTTCATAATCCATTTATTTTCACAAGTTTTCAGCATGATTCGTTTATTTTTAGAGCACCCCCCCCCTCCACTCACGTGATATTTTTCCACATGATTTATGAGTCACATTTTGTTTTTGCATTATTTTGTGTTTGCTTGATTTCATATGCTCAATGTTCTGTTATACACTGTAATAAAGTGTTTTACATGTAATCGTTTATTATTGACACTATCACATGTGGAAAAACATCTGATCGCATGTCCAATGTATCTGATTATCTTAACAGACAATTAATGTACAGATAAGTCTTGAACAGAAATGTACCCAGATCATGACAATCATTTCTTTTCCACAAATATTATGCATTAGGCTATTATATACTTATATGTTGTGAAGTTACAAAGCTACAAATAACATAACAAATACCTTATTGGTGAGTCCCAAACAAGGTGCTGTTGCACAAGCAGAGTGGGAGGCGGGTCAGTGTTTTGCTCGAAACATTTCCTATTTCCTTTAGTGCTCTTGATTAGCCCCTCATGCTAATGGAGAATTTCCGGTGTTAAGAAAGAGCCCTGCAAACAAACTGAGGCAGGGCAATGCTAAATTACACATAAACAGCCCTGTCACGACAACCCTCATACGAAGACCGAGATAGAGCGAGAGACAGAAATATGAAAACTTCATACCACATTTACACTAGCATTCTTTCAGCCATGTGGAAATATTGTCTTTAATCATTTCTGCAGTGGCGAACAGTTTGTTAATGTTTAACAAGGATTAATATTGTCTCAGTACCTGATATGGGAAGGTCTGAAACGATGCAATACAAATAAGCCCCAGGCCACCCAGGCTCTTGTCAGTGCAGATATGATGTTCAGGTCCACATATTTCATTGTTTTCTGTTAAAGCAGAGTCTTTTTTTTCGCACACACAAAAAAGTTTGTATCTTTTTACATGTACAATAAACACGCATGTGCTTACTGGTAGGTTTTTCTGAATTTCTGTCCAATCTCAGAGCTGCTGTAAAACTGCTATGTACTCTACATGCTCTTTTTATTTGAATTGTTGATTTCCATGTCAAACACAGTGTATCATTTTTTACAGCCAGCCATCTTAAAGTGACAAATCAATAAAAGCTGAGCAATAAAAACCATATGAAATTCTATTCTAACAGCATGGAAAATTCTCCGAAAGGAAGGCAGTATATTACAGTTGAGATCATGAGTTTATGTACATCCTTTCAGAATCTGCAAAATGTTAATAATAATAATAATAATAATAATAATAATAATAATAATAATAATAATAATAATAATAATAATAATAATAAAGAGGAATCCTAAAAAATGCATGTTTTTTTTCCATTTAGTTCTGCCCTGAATAAGATATTTCACACACTGTAAAACTGGATAAGTTAATTTAACTCAAAAAATTTGATGAAACTAATTACCTCAATTTTTTTTTACATAGATAAATCTAATTCTTTAAGCCAAATACAATTAATATAACAAAAAATTAACTCAAACTTGTTATATTTAAGTGAATTTGGCTTAAAGACATTGATTTATCAACTTAAAAAATTTGAGGTAATTAGTTTCCTCAAATTTTTTGAGTTAAATGAACTTATCCGGTTTTACACCACATAGCATATGTTTACATATAGCCCACAAGACACAATAATAACTGAACTCCCACAAATGAACCAGTTCAAAAGACGACATACGCTTGATTATTAATACTGTGTGTCGTTACCTGGATGATCAATGACTGTTTTTATGCTTTGTGATAGTTCTTCATGAGTCACTTGTCTGTCCTGAGCAGTTAAACTGCCCACTATTCTTCTGAAAAATCCACCAGGTCCTGCACATCCTTTGCTTTTCCAGCATCTTCTGTATATTTGACCCCTTTCCAACAGCGGCTAACGCAAACATTAAATTATGATTTATACTTCCACAGATGTAGAGAATGCAGATATATAGAATAGAGAATCTTATTTAAATATTATGTTCTTCAACTTTTTCTTTGCATGGGACTTTAATAAATCAGGATGTGACAGGTGTGTATAGGTTCTCTGTCTTCATACACTTTTGGTCTTTCTGTGACAGCTTCAGATCTAACAGCTTATCTTTAATCTCGAGTTCTACACTTCTCCCCGAGGAGCAGGATCAACTTGCATTTTACTATCTAGACCGGCCTCTAATTCACTTCCAGTGACCGAACACATTTTCCCTGCTAATTAACTGGCCATTCCCATGAGGAACCTCCGGAAGGCTCTTCGTAAACATAACTCACAGGCCTGGGGCTGGCAGCATCGACTTTAAGATGCATACACGTTAAAATATGCACTTCCTTCCTTTGAAGGACAGAAGCACAGGTTTGTAAACCTCGCTGCTTTTGATGCTTTCTGAAGACAACACTGGGAAAGGTCTCATATGGAAATGGCTCAACCCAGGAGGAAAACGAGTTTACGAGGCGTTCGGAAAAAACGCCGAGTGCATACTGACGTGACATATATGATGACGTGTTTTTCTTTTCCGGAGATGGTGTGAATGTTCTGGAGCAGCTTTCCCGACTGAGACATCGCGTGTTGAGAAGGCTGTCTCAGGGGGGTTTAAGCATGAACATTATAAGAAGGTCTTTAAGTGTGAACTCTCAGAGGTAGGATTGTGAAAGAGCTGTTCTTGTGCTCAGTGTTAATATGTGTAATAAATGTGTACAAACCCCAGAGGTATGACTTCTACAGCATCATACCTCTATGGGAGGAGGACCAAAATGCATGTAGATTGTCACTCCTTGTTGCACAAACGTGATTATTATCATTTTAGTCCCTCAGTGACCAATAAATGTGCAAGAACCCAGCTGCTTTGTCAAGGAATGATCAATTGCATTTGACTTGGTGGGAAGTGCTGAGCTGAATTTCTCATTTTATTTCTGCCAAGTAGCTGAGATATAACCGAAGGATTTACGTGTCCAGTTGAACTCATTTTGAAAAAGTAAATGAAATAAAGTGTATTCCAGACAGTTTGTCTCGATAACTGTAAATCACTGTAAATTTTATACATTCCATGTACAACCCAAATTCCAAAAAAGTTGGGACACTGTGTAAAATGTGAATTAAAACTGAATGCGATGATTTGCATATCTCACACACCCATATGTTATTCACAATAGATCATAAAAAACATTAATCATCCACTATTTAAACTGAGGAAATGTACCATTTTAAGAAAAAAATAAAATGTTGTTTGGAATTTCATGGCCACAACTAAAGGCTGGAAAAATAAGTGTTACTAAAAAGAAACAGCTGGAGGAATATTTTGCAACTAATTATGTTAATTGGCAACAGGTCAGTAACATGATTGGGTATAAAAAGAGTATCTTAGAGAGGCAGAGTCTCTCAGAAGTTAAGATGGGATGGAATCTGAATGGAAGCATATGTTGCTCTAAAACCTGTAAATACCTTTCAGCATTGATGGTGCCCTTCCAGATGTGCAAGCTGCCCACTCCAAAGGCACTAATGCACCCCCATACCGTCAGAGATGCAGCCTTTTGAACTGAGCGCTGATAAAAAGCCACATGGCCCCTTTCCTCTTCAGTCCTCTTTAGTTTAGAGCAGTGGTTCTCAACCGGGGGATCACAAACCAGGAGAGATCAGAAGGGAGGTGCAAATTGTTTTCAAGAAACAAACACAGACAGGGCATCATTTGGGGTCTATTGTATTGCTTTTCATATATGTGCATAAAAGGAAAAACCCCGTGTTCCCTCTTCCTCTGTAGGCTATATTGTTATTGCTGGGGAGAGGCAGAGCTTAACCTGCCTTTTATCTAGCTGTCAGTGCGACTTTTCATACCCCTTTAATTACTTTTTTTTTTTGCAAAAAAAAAAGCACCTCACTACAAATCTAGCAACTTTGTGGACAAACCTTAGCGACTTTCCAAATGTCGCCAGTACTGTCCTGCAAGCGTGAGGTCTTGCTGTCACACTGCACTCACACCTCTCTCTACGTCTGCTCTGGTCACATCCCAGGGATCTCACAGCAGCTGACATAGACGTGAATGTAAAAAGACAGAGGTGTCCCTCTGATTGATTTATCAATGTCATGGCTAACAAGACGTGCCCTTTGTCAAAATTGACATGATTCGTACGCGAATGCATGACGTGTGGCTATATATATATATATATATATATATATATATATATATATATATATATATATATATATATCTCAGCCCGGGTGACTCCACACGCCGAAGTGTCCTTGGGCAAGACACTGAACCCCAAGTTGCTCCCGATGGCAAGTTAGTGCCTTGCATGGCAGCTCTGCTACCATTGGAGTGTGAGTGTGTGTGTGAATGGGTGAATGAGACACAGTGTAAAGCGCTTTGGATAAAAGCGCTATATAAGTGCACATATATATATTGGATAATTGCATATAGTATGAGCATGGAGTACAGGCACTCCTATTAGTGCCTGGATGAAACCAGTGGCCAGTATATATTGTGTATATAGTCAATTATTTGTTATTTTCTTTCAATAAAAGACGTCCATCTGAAAGGATCTGTCTTTATTCTTTAGATCACTATCCGTAAGATTGCATATGTATTGCCTTTGAATATGGCCCAATACACAGTATGTGAGTTCTTGAAAAACATAAGACTTGCTCTACAGCACAGTATCTCAGGACCCATCTTATAGCAAAACACATGAACTGATTTGAGATTTCTTGAACAGTCTAGTATTCTCCTTCTTTTTTTTTCAGCTGTAGCTCTAAAAGCCAAAGCCAACAGACTCCAGTCTTCAGATTTTTTTCAACTCACATGGGTAGTCCAGTTCTACTTCACTTGCCTCAACATTTTCATTAATTATGCGAGTCTAACTACATAATAGGCATGGCCTAGTTTCCACAAATTATTGTAAATTTGGACAGTAGACACAGATATCAATGCACAGCCTGGTCACAGCCATCCATAATTGGTACATACCAAATTTGTGGGGTGCAAAAGTCTGAGAGCACTAGTGAAAATGCATCTGTTTTGCATTCTTTTCTACTTTAATTGAACAATTTTCATTACAAAATATATTATTGACAACAACTTGAGTTGAAAAGTAAAATCTTACATGAATGTCAGAGTTTCTTAGTATTTGGTACGTATACGGTAAGTACTTGGTCCCTTTATTTACTTAAGTCTTATGATCCATTTTAGATCACATCCATTGGAGTGTAATCTGAACACACACGAGATTAGGCATGAGGAAAATCCAACCTTTCTCACAAAGCAGTTAACATGGTCAATATCACACATTTGCTCACATTTCAGTCCGTACAGTTTCTCTTGTAGTTTTTTGTGATTGTTGTGGCCAAAAATACTTGATTTTACTGTGGTTTTATTCAAAATTTGCAATTTGCAGAGTATTTGTGCATTTTTGCAATTGCATGAAATTGTCTTTCGAAGCAATGTTTTGGGGTAAACGAAACCTTTTAACTGTACTCATTGATGTACGTGAATCAAGTAGGGCTTTGGCCCGAATGCCCATTGTGATGTCACGTGATGCGTCTTGGCCTAAATCTGTGTAAAATCTGCAGTAATTTCGAAAAATTGCAAGTTCATCTAAATAGTTTGCTTGATTTTGCATTTATTTCTGCAATCGCTAAGTCACGAAATCCTGGAGGGACTAACATTTAAATAGGGACCTAGAAAAGAGTCATGAATATTAAACATTCAAGATATCGAAACACTTTCTGCGTTTTATGTTTTTCAAAATTCTAGAAGTTTCTGTTTATTTCTCATTTTTAATGTAAATTTAAAAAATAAATAAATAAACAATCCCAGATTTTCAATGTGGTCTTTTGGATCCCACTGTATACAGTTTATTCCTGCTGATTCCCAGCTTGTGAAGATAAGTGGAAAACCTCTCACTCAGTTTGGGAAAAGCCTTGTGATCATAAAGCAACCATGATACACAAATTACGAACATGCAGGCTGGTCTTATAATTGTATACACATTTTTATAAGACCTTGTTGCTTTTAGAAGAGACTCAGCCCAGATCATCAAACCTTACATTAAACTTTTGCATTTCACACTCAATGATTCAGCCTCGGCGCAATACACCAACTAGTCATCGACTGGTGAGATGAACCAAGAGTTATTGAGCAGGGAAATCACCCAAGTATGCTGGATTCATGCCCAACCCTTGTGTAAGCCATCCAAGGTTACAGTGAATACCAAAGCGTAAGATGTAGACATTTTCACTTACTTCATTCCCCCACAACTATCGACCTTTATACATGATTTATTGCTAACTGTTTTAATGTCTTAAAAAGAAACATCTGCTGTCTTAAATCAAAATTGGAGCTTATCGTGTTTAACTTTAGATTCAAATGTGCTTCAGCTTTTTATAAACCACGTAAGCATTTACAATCGTCTGGTGGAATATTAATGAATTCATTTGTTCGTTCATCTTAAATAATCACTTGATTTATCCTGGTCAGGGTTGTGGTTGCTTTCTAGAGGTGCTGCTCAAGGACTCGATAGTGTAGAAGCAGCTAGTACAGGTCAAAATACTTATCATCAGGGTCAAGGTCGAGGTTGATCCCCAAGTTTATGCCAGGCATAAATGCACCTTGAATGAGACTAGTCCATCGAGGTGCTTCCATGGTTTGTTCATCTCTTCAATGTCATCTGGTGATGCCTGTGTTGGGATATGTCTCGGATCGTTGCCTTAGTGGATTGCCTCTTGCCTATAGATAATCAAACTACAAGCATGACCTTGAAGGTGTGAGGTGGCAATGCTACCAGCCAAAATTTTCCACATGTGTTTCCTTAAATGTTCCACAGTTCCAGCTGTTTCAAAGTTAGGGGTTATTCTTGATCTAAGTAGTGGATAGAACTTTAATACACTAAACATCATGTTGAACTTCAGATTTCATCATTCTAATGTCCTTTATAATCTTTATATGTAATATCACTCCATGTTTCCATCATCTAATGGAAGAACAGGCTTCACAATAACTCACTCAGTGGCCGAGATGAAACAGATCTCCTGGAAGATTTCTGCGTATCACATCTCTGTTATTTGGAACAAGGTGCACGTAACGCTCTTATGAAATCTCATGTGGCAGAGCTAATTCAGTATCATTGAGATAATCCTACCTGGCCAAGAATAACATGCTTCTGATTGGACTGTCGGTAATCCATCCTCCCTCCCTGTCATTCTCATCGACAAACATTTTTATCCGTTTATCCATACACAGCCCACAAGAAGCCATACACAAAAATATTCGTGGGCTATTCCAAGCTTTCGTATGAAGCTCAGGTGCATGGAATTCATAATGAAGGAATTTGAACTGAATGGACAATCATTTCTTTTTTTAGCCTTCGCTCATGCCAGGATTAAGGCACATTTTTGGAAATACTCAATAAATGAATAATAATCTATTTTGTAAAAGTGCTTAAACAAAAAGCTAACTTTGTTTCGTTTCTCTGACTAATTCTGACGTGGACTTTTGCTATTTTGGCTTCTATAAATGTACGCTCTTTTCTTCCTCCCAATACTTCAAACACAGCAATGAAAGAGTGTCATTTACCCCAGACAGGTATTAGCTTTAAGGGGTTCTCAATCTTATTTAGACTGTCTCCCCAGTTTAAGGCACGCAAAATCCTCACAAAATCTCCTCCCAACACTACCACGCTGTCAAGTATTCCACGTAATGAAGGTTAGGATGGATACAAGTGCAGATAAGAGCTTTTAATAAAGAAAATCAGGCAGACAAATCCAAATCATGAGACAACAGTATGGTCAAAAACAGGCAATGGGTCAGGCGATCAACAAACAGGCATGAACGAGGCAAGGCGAGAATCGAGAACGAGAAACCAGAAACAAGATAAAAAAAACATCAAAGAATGAGGAACAGGGTACAAACGCTTGGTACGGTGATAACACTCAATACTTCACAAAGTCATTGTGTTCATATAGTCTCTTTATACTGTGATTGTGAGTGCTTGTGATTTTGATGTGTGATTAGAATGAATGAGTGTTCTGGGAATTGCAGCCCATGGTGGCCATGTTTGTAGGCCACAGCGCAGTATGGGAAATGTAGTCACCAGTTAGCAGTGACATGACAAACGCCAATAATTCATAGCATGGGAATAAATATAAATGACAGGCTTACTACTTTAAATATCCACACAATCCGCAGGTTGCTAGGTAACTTTCATTAAACCTGTTTGAAAACATGATTAAAACTGATCTTTAAATTTATTTTTATAAAAACTTATACATCAAGTTATACATCAAAGAGGTAAAGATGAACATGTTCTTTACATTTACACATTATGATGCCTTCATGAATAGGTGTGTTTAAGAGCCCACAGCTGCACTTAATGAATATAATGAGAGGACTGGACTTCGTGCATTGCTCTGCAGCTTTTCAAAGCCAGGAGATTTAATATTATGATAATGAAAATGAGTCTTTATTGATCACATATACATTACAGCAGTAATATACACATATACATTACAGCAGTAGACGCTGGGGTCAGAGCACAGGGTCAGCCATGATACAGCGCCCCCTGGAGCAGAGAGGGTTAAGGGCCTTGCTCATGGGCCGAACAGTGGCAGCTTGGCAGGGTTGTGGTTTGAACTCAAAAAGTTCCAATCAGTAACTCTATGTCTTAAACACTGCTACCACAGAGAATCATGGGTAAACACTTCAATATTTATGAATATTTGCATGAATATTTAGTATTTTGTAGTGTTTCTAGCTAGTAATCAGAACAGTCCTGCACAAGACGACGTTTTTGTTTCATGCTTCTTTGTGATTTACGCTTGACCGGTGTAAAGGCCACTTGGACAGCATGATGTACACGGCACAGCTGTAGTCTAGTGCTTAAGAGGAGCTCCAAATTGGTTGAATAAACATGATATCTTTAATAATTGCAATCTGACCATTTTAGTTATTAATAAATATGCCATAAATCAAGTGTATTTGCACAGAACTGTGTCATTAATAATGGTTGGTAATTTTATTATATTTAAAAAAAAAAAAAATCGCCTGCGGCCCCATCTGCATCTCTGCTTATGTGTTTCATAATAAAGGACACATTTTGTCTCGTTTTGGCCACGCTTCATAGGGAGTAGCTTTTGAACCAAATACCATAACAAACGCAGCGTTTGAAAAGCAGTAAACCAAGATGTAGGATCAGTCTCACCGTCTCAGCAGCTGCGTTACCATTAACCTAATTCGCGATTTTAAATTGCGAGGTAAAAACTGGGTAATGGAAACTTGAATTTCGACCAAAGAAACTCAAATATGAGGTGGTTTTTCAGACAATTTGACAATGGAAACACATTTCTCGGTCAGAACTGGCTCTCTCGGGCATGATATGGAGGCGTCATTCTGAAGTTTTGGATCCACAGGACCTTTGTAAAATCATTGCAGACTATGATCTACCAGAAATCCTGGATACGTGGATACGTAGCTTGCCTTTCTATGATTGCGTGCATTTCATGCCCTCATCACTTTCTATTAAACACTACCAAGGCTATTGCTGTGGTAAACAGTAAATGGCGCACTTATATAGTGCTTTTATCCAAAAAAAACGATTAGTGGACAATCCGCTCTACCACCTGCGCCACAGCCGCCCACAGCTGCTATGGATGCAATTGAAGTCACGTGCCAGCATTCATCTTGGATCTTCGTTGCCGTGTTTAATTGTAGTGACTATCACGAGAGGAGAAAACCCAGATTTTATCGCAAAACAACATTTAATGGAAACACAGACCATTCGCATTTATGTTTTGTCAACATTCTTAAAATATTGCTTTTATTTTGATCAAAACTGTGCCATGTGGGTGTGGTTTTTGTTGTTGTAGTTGTTTTTTTTTCTCATTACATACATTTCTCTCTTTCTCTGTGTAATCGCTTTTTAAAACCTGCAAATTCGCACATCACCTTGTGCATTTTAGTGCAGACAATCAACTAAAACTGTATGACAGTTCAAAAGGTGACAAAGCCTTCGTTTCTCACAGAAAGAAACCTGAATGAAAAAAACCCACAATCAGATAAAACAGAAGCAAAATGATTGCAACAGAGCAAACACTGCACTGGCACTAGCCACATTGAGAAGCTATCTCTAGATCAAAAACCCGTACATATACTCTACATGACGTAACCACGACTTATACTGCAGAGCAAAAGAGGGCTAACCACAGCATGCTACTTATATAGCTATATAGTTATATAGTTTGGGTTTTTTCAAATGTACCTCTCGGGTATTTGGTTCAATTCCCAGGGATTACATGTTGTCCCAGTGCTTCAGAGGGTTTCCTACAGGTACTCCAGTATCCTCCCCCAGTCCAAACACATGTGTTGTACGTAGGCTGTTTGGTGTTTCCAAATTGTCCGTAGTGTGTGAGTGTGTGTAGGATTGTGCCCTGTGATGGGTTTGCACCCCATCCTCAGTGCCTTGTGCCCTGAGTTCCCTGGGATAGGCTCCAGGCTCCCTCGTGACCCTGTGTAGGAAAAGTGGTAGGGAACATGGATGGATGTTTCTATTTGTTTTTCACTGGAATTGTGCTGAGTGCGATATCACATTTAAGGTGCATTTTGCTTTACAGAATTTCTTTAAATGTGCTTAAGACTTCTGGATTTGAAGCCATGAAATATTGTGCTGTCTTAAAAACGTTAGGGAAAAAATTAACACAATTTTTTTTTTTCTGTATTGTTTGTGTTGTCGCTGTTTCCCCAGCTCTCAGTCACAGCAGGCCACAATTGGAACTTTAAAAGGTTAAGATCTCATTCCACACTACTGGTCTACTGGAGTGATATTCGAGCTTAATTCAATGCCAAACCTATTCTCTTACTTCACTCCTTAAGACTGTCCTTCGCTGGCATGCTAGCCATCCTTTACTTCCCATGTGAGAAAGTGGGAGCCTCCCTGTACTCGCTGTGGGAAAAATAGCCTCTCTCAAGCATGAAAACAAAGCTTGCCATTCCACCTCACTGAAAAATGTCCACTGTCTATCAACAAGTCCAGCTGTGCCAGTCTTCTCTCGGCCTCTTGACTAGTGCGAAAGCTATGCCATCTTCTCACGCATGGACTAATAACCACCTGCCGAGCATGTCAGCTTCAGTACTAATGGTTGCTCGATCGACTTGCAATGTTCTCACCAGCGTGAAGGACACACAAACACACACACACACACACACACACACACAAACATTATTATGTTTACGCAAAGTTTACAAATCCACAGAAATATGTCCATGAACACTGTTACATAGGAATAGCTAAAATGGTACGCAAACACTGGCACTATGACAGAAGGACAATCTGTTTTTCACACACACTCCACGGTGCTCAGTGATCCATACTTTCCTTTGACTGTGACAGATGCATTACGTAATAGGTTGCTGCGATGAGAGCAAAGACAGTAATAATTCATAATGTCAGGCTAACAGACCGTCTTGCTTGAAGTGCTCAATTTAATTAAACTCAGCCCAAGCTAATATGAGCCTTTCGCTAATGATACATTCATGACACGTTCATATATCAATACCAATATTTATATTCAATAACTTGACTTTAACTTGAGCAAAAGATTTATTTTATGATTAAATTCTAAGCTGACTTTTGTTTTTTGTTTGTTTGTTTTTTTGTTTAAGCTTTGCCCTTACTCCCACATGACTATCCTCCCGGAATTTAGCCCTCACCTCATCTGTACTTAAAGAGAGCGATGCAGCAGCGCTTTACTCCTTTAGTCTATCCTTCACATCTGTACACTCTGCATAAACAGATACGATTCCAAACCTCAACTTTGTGTGATTACTGAGCGACTATTCAGATTATACAGACAAGTATAGCAGATTTATAGCACAGCTCTGTTGAAGTCTTGATTCTGATCAGTCAGAAGTTGATTAAAGTTACATAACAGCTGTTTCCATAGTAACAGCTCATTCTTTTATGGCTCCACATAATATAAGAGGTAAATAATAAACTATTATAATAGACTTTTTTTTAATCATACTGTTACAGTATTTAACAAATAAAATGATGATGTGTTTAGTAATAAATTGCAAAAATGTATAAATTAAAAATGTCCTATAAGAGCACATCATGTCGTGTGTGTTCTTTTTTTACTTGTATATTTACAGTAGACAATCCTGCAGTCAAAAGCAGAACAACAATCACCAGGGTAATTTAGCCACAGTCTGGGTCATGGCCTCCTAGCACCATGCTCTCAGCAAGATTCATTTCTTAGCATGCGAACCATATTACTCATCATTAATTCAAGCAAATCAGCTCTGCCAGGCTTAAGCATCAACATTAATATAAGTTCTCATGTGCCGAAGCTTTGATTAATCACATGAACCCATCATGATTGTCTGCATTTTTGCACGCTGACTTTGCTCAGTGGTTTCTATGTATTGCAGCAGGAAGTACAGTCAGTGTGCGATGAACACTTCACCATACTCACCAGACTGCCATTTATCTGGAGAGAAAATCAATTCAACATGAAGTTTGAGATGTGAAAATGTGACCGCCCCATCTACACGGACAAGGACAAATCATAGGATGATCCACACAAGCTCTGTCTATACATACAGTATACATACAGTGTATACATACAGTAAATCGTCAGTGACCCATGAAACACAATTCTGTCACTCCAATGTATTTCTAAACAACATCCCAAAAATGTTGCCTAAGACAGGGAAGATAAAAAAAGGAATCTTTGCATTTGATTTGCATGATTCTGAATGCTTCAGACTGGTTCCGTCAAACTAATTTCAACCAGTTTCACATTTCATGCAAGTTGAGTCATGGGAATTTGTATGACTTTGCAATCATAAGACTGTTGATTTGTGGGTAAAATAGTAAAAAGGCATTTGGGATTGATCAGGATCCATCCAAAATTAGTATTTCACTTAACAGCAGATAAAAGTTAAGCATATTAGCTTTTATTCATTTGTTTTTTTCCTGAATTGATGATCTGGCGTATACCAATGCATGCTGAGTAAATTAAACTACATACTACTTTAACTGTCTGCTGTTGTATATAATTGTATATAATTGCATTTCCAGACACAAGAGATAATGAATGAAAGAAAGAGACTAATGTTTCTGGTTTTCCTTAAAAAACAGTGCAGCTTCTCTACTCAGAAAGCCAATCCAAGCACATACGTGCGAGATGATGTAATGTAGTCAGTGTTGCAAAATAATCTCTAGAACAGTGGATACATGACCCTGATGAAAAAAATGAAGTGCACGTAATCCAATTAATGTCAGCTACTTGATATTAAATTACACTTAACAACTGTATTTATTTTTCACAAGAGGCAATTTCTGCTAGCAAATGTGCCAAGAAGAACATACCACAAGCACAACAAAACAAGCATACTCTATAAGATGGTGGTGTGTTTTCATTTGTATATTTATTTTTATTTACTTGTTTACTTTACCTACCATTCAAAGGTTTCTGAGATCCGCCGACCTCCAAAGCAGTTTATAATTGCACTAAAAATGTTTTCTCAGATATCCTATCAAGTTTGTTTATATTGGCCATCTAGAAAACGGAAGAATATAAACATTTATAAATCACTAGAATTCCTGTCAAATTAACATATTAGGCCAAATAGTTAGCATTTACACACACACACACACACACACACAAAAAAGAAAACAAAAAAAAACATTAAGTCAAGATAAAAACATCAATTCTTGTCAAAAAATCCTGTCAAGTTAGCTTATGTTTTCCAGTTATTGGTATTGGCATTGAAGATTACAACATTCAAAGAAAGAAAGAAAGAAAGAAAGAAAGAAAGAAAGAAAGAAAGAAAGAAAGAAAGAAAGAAAGAAAGAAAGTAAAAACCCCTCAGAAATCCTGCAAGATTACCGAATGTTAGTCTGCTAGCTAGTGGTAGTTGTGAACATGATGAACATTTATAACTTGCTACCCAGTAGTTAACAGTGAAGATATGGAAATTGATGTACAGGACTTAAAAAAAAAAACCCAAAAAAACCTTTTCATTTAGCTTAGATAACCCTAGCTAGGGTTAGCAGAAATCCAATCAAGTTAGTTTAATTAACTATCTATAGTAGTACAGATTATTATTATGATTTGACAATTTACTCAGTAATCATATCAACCCTGTTTAGATGTATGTAACCATGTAGTGTTAGTTGTAAACATAAGAAATATGACCTAATAAAGGAACTCTCTTAGAAATGCTAGCACTGGAGACTATGAACATTATATTAGCCAAATAGGTAACAGAAAGAAATAATAAACAATTGTCAAATATGACTTTTGAATATTGATCTTTTCAGAAAACCTCTCAGGTTAGCTTATGTTGGCCAAGGGTTACCAGTAAAAAATAATGAACATTTGTAAATCTAACTTAGAAATCCTATCAGAAAACTGTCAGGTTAACTTATGATAACCAAATAGCCAAGAGTTATCAGTAAGAAATGATGAACATTTGTAAATATGACTGCAAATCTTGAGAAATTGTTGGAAATCCTGTCAGGTTAGCATATTTTAGCTGTTAGCTAGAATTGGCAGTATGAAATAGTGAACATTTGTAAATAGGACTTCTTCTCTAAGCCATATTTGACAATTGTTTATTATTTCTTTCTGTTACCTATTTGGCTAATATAATGTTCATAGTCTCCAGTGCTAGCATTTCTAAGAGAGTTCCTTTATTAGGTCATATTTCTTATGTTTACAACTAACACTACATGGTAACATACATCTAAACAGGGTTGATATGATTACTGAGTAAATTGTCAAATCATAATAATAATCTGTATTACTATAGATAGTTAATTAAACTAACTTGATTGGATTTCTGCTAACCCTAGCTAGGGTTATCTAAGCTAAATGAAAAGGTTTTTTGGGGTTTTTTTTTTTTAAGTCCTGTACATCAATTTCCATATCTTCACTGTTAACTACTGGGTAGCAAGTTATAAATGTTCATCATGTTCACAACTACCACTAGCTAGCAGACTAACATTCGGTAATCTTGCAGGATTTCTGAGGGGTTTTTACTTTCTTTCTTTCTTTCTTTCTTTCTTTCTTTCTTTCTTTCTTTCTTTCTTTCGTTCTTTCTTCAGTTAGCAGTAGAAAAAAGAAAAGAAAAGAAAAGTGAAAGCACGACTTTCAAATCCTCTCAGAAATCATGTCAGGTTCGATTATTTTAGCTAATAGCTAGAATTAGTACAAATAAATAAAGAACATTTTGTAAATAGGACTTATTTTAGCTAAATAGGTAGAGGTAGCAGTAAGAAATAATTAACATTTGTAAATGTATCTTAGACAACCTCTCGGAAATCCTGCTAGGTTAACCTCTTTGGGGCAAACAGCTAGAGTTAGCAATAAGGAATGATGAACATTTGTAAATATGACTTAAAATCCTGTCAGAAATCCTGTCAGGTTAGCGCATTTTTAGCTATTAGCTGAAATTAAATATGACTTAAATGTTCATCATTCCTTATTGTTAACTATAATTATTTGGACAACAGAAGCTGTTAGCTAAAATATGCTAACCTGACAGGATGTCTGACAGGATTTAAACTCATATTTACAAATATTCAAATATTTTTTTAACGCTAGTTATTTGGAAAACAGAAGCTAAAAAAAGGGGGGGATTGGGGTGAATTGGGGGGTGTTAGTTTAGCTACCTCAGGATGAAATAGACTCTGGGGAAAAGGAATAGTGTTACTGTTTACTGTTTATTTGTATTATTATATTTAATGGCTTTAGACACTCTTTAATTCTTTAACATTGTTGTTTTTTGAAAAATAAATTGTACATACAAATTTAAGACATCGTTATTTAAGTGTTTTACATTGTTGTTATTTAAGAATGTCATAGCCTAATAACAATCCATTGTAAATTTCATAAGTCATCACAACCTAAAATTGAGTGGAATCATTCAGTCTCAATGGACTGTAATTGTTGCTATTGTGACATGTTTTCGGGTTTTTTTTTGTTGTTGTTTTTTTTAACGTGTTGCTTTTAATTGGATGAGTTTACCTTTCAGATAGGTCTACCCCTCTCGCTGTAACTGAACTTTGATTTGACATTATAAAACACTCAATTTCAGTAAATGTATTCACATGGCATTGTCAAGATTCACAGTTTTCCCAATTTAGTTAAATTAATGACAATATATATTTTTTCTTTTCCAAAAAACAATTTATGATGATTAATTTGTCCTGTAGATAATATGTTCTGTAAGGATCAGGTGACTGCTGGGGCAAGATGGCTCCATTTCATAAATTAAATTTCTGTACTGTTACAACTAAATCGTTAAATGTTTCCATTTGATTCCCATAATGGTACATTTGGTGATGCATAAAGATAATGACACTCATATATAAACAAGTTACAATTTACCAGTAAATGGACATTGTTCTTAAGGGGGGCTCTCTCCTCTTATTTCCCTATGACTTAAAAATCCTCTCAGCATTCCTGTCAGGTTTGAATCTGCATGACTACTGGGGCTGAACTTTACGACAATTCTTGTGTTAAAACTGTTTCAAATGGGACATTCCTCACAGAGGGTAACCTGAGCTCAAGATGCAGACCGTGGAGCTGTACAGAAATTAGACCAGTGTTTATGGATGTGTTCTTTAACATACTTAGGCACACGGACTTCACGCTGAACATTGAAGGGCTGTATTTCTTTCCAGATTTGGTGCTGATGTGGTACTGATATGATGAAATTTCTGGCTGAATTTAGGGTAGGATTAAGTGTTGAAATGTAGGCCATGATTCAAGTGCATAGTATTGCACATACTGTTCTGCTGAAATCTAGCATTCATCAGTGCCTGGCAGATTAGATCAGAGTTCAAAATTACTTACTGATGCATAGGAAATCCTGCCCTGAAGGTTCACATGTGAAAACAAACACACACACACTCACTTGTGTGCCCACCTCCATGCATCAATGGCCCTTCGAAAAAATTGAAATAAACATCTGAACAAGGATTTGTTGTTCAGCGCAGACATGAAACCTGTCAAATAAAAAATAAATAAAAAAAAGTACAATAATGTCTACTCGTACTGGAATGCGGTTTAGGTAATAAATAAAAGTGACAGCCCTGTTTGTGGATGCGCATGTATGTGTGAGTTAAAAAGGAAGGAACTACTCAAGGCTTTCTTTTCAAGACTACCCACTGAGCCAACCATCTGCCTTGATTGGTCTTCCTGGTTTAGCCGGGTTGGCGTGAGTGGCAGATCTGATAAGCATCAATTATTTTTAGTGCTGTGAGTGAGGGGCGGGGGTGGGGGCGTGTGGCTGCCATTGTATTGCAACACTAGTGAGACAGGAATGTCCTTCTGAAGACATCAGGGCTACCATCATAATCTGGAATCAGAGGTGACATCATAATGGCAATGTATAATGACTAAAGTGACGCGACGAGAAAAACAAAGAGAGCGAAGGAAAAAAAATCGAACAAAATTCTGAACACAACATTGTGTACACAGTGTAGACGTAAATATTTGTCTTTCAAATTCTACATAAGCAATAAAAATGGATCTCATTTACGATATTACCCAACCAAACAAACAACAGTAAAGATTAATTTCATTATCTTAATGTATTCTTATGTAGGCTATGTAGCTTGAATTATGTGAGGTATAAATGTTGACAGGGTGAGGATGTGCTGTTATAGGAAAATAATCAATGATGGGTGGGTGTGACAGGGTGCAGCCAGATATGAGAGTTTTATTCCTCTTATACCAAGCAAATGCCAACAATTAATGTCATAATTTGTTAGCAATTTATAGTTACATTTAATGTGGAACGTCTGCCCAAGTCCACAAAAGTTATTACCTTTAATCACTTATAACGTAATAGCTATAAACAGTCTCTCTCCTTTGCTTTTTTGTTTGTTTGCTTTTTTAAAACCTTTTGTAGTTTACTGAAGACTGAACCCGGCAGCTTGTCATGTTCCTGGGAAACTGCAAAACAAACTTCGTGAAATCATAAAGTGACAGCTTTAAATCTGTTGGTTACAAAGTGCTGACAATGGAGACTCCTTCCAAAACTGCTAAATAAACTTCTCACCACAGACAACAATTATTTTTATGTATACAGTTCTCCGTACAAATCCCTAGGAATTAGCTGTTACTTTAGAAAGGCTAATATATTACAGCAAGCGCAATAATACACACCTTGAATTATTGTCAGAGCCGCTGTTATAGGAAATCAATCACCACTCTGTCCAATCAGAATCGAGAATTCGACAGTGCTGTGGTGCGAGCTATATAAACGAAATGTCCCTTTTCTAACATTGTGAATTATTCGAAATGATCCTGAGCTCTTAGATGTCTCAATTTGTTTGCACAACAGTTATTAGCGTGACTATTTCTCAGACACATGCATGACAGCTTCTGATTGATACCCAGTTAAATTAGTGAGATGCAAAACAAAAACAGCTCTCGGCAGGCAGCAGGTGAACAGGTCCGTACAGTTGTGGCTGCTGTCCGAGGTTAAACTTATAATCTGTCCAATCTGCAGATAAAGAAAGAACTCAAAACGAAGTGAGCAGACATTATTGAACTGAAATGATCGTTAAGCAGAAACTGTTGAAACTGCATTTTTTTTAATCACTTTTGGAAAGGCGCTTTGTACAAAGTCCCCCCAATAAAATTGAGGTAAATAAGGTCTATGCATCAGCAAGAGTAAAATAAATAATCTGACACACCAGTCTTGTTTAACTGGTCCTGTATGCATTGGGCTGTGGAAGAAACAAACACAGACGCAGTTCACAGCTGTCTTCATCACCCCAAACATACCCCTCCCCAAGCAAAATACCGCATGCTGAATGTTACATCTACTGAGAGAGAGAGCGAGAGAGAGAGAGAGAGAGAGAGAGGTGGGGGAAACGAAGAGTGGGAGGGAATAACAGAGTGAGAGAGAGAGAGAGAGAGAGAGAGAGAGAGAGAGAGAGAGGGTGCAGTGCTACAGTTCAATCGTACATTCGGAGCAGGAGTGTCAGTGCTCTTTGAGCTTTGGCAGTCGAAGCACTTTCAGTTTATTGCACTCAAGGCAGTAACCGCAAATAAAAAAATCCCAACCAAATGGACTACACCAACAAGATGAATGCTTCTCTGCCTTTCTTTTGGATAAATGAAGATATTTTTTCCAAAAAAAAGTGAAGACACTTTTTCATGACTCTCCACACTACTGTCTCGCAAGGACTAATTTCAACCAACACAAAGTGTTTCTTCAACAGTTGGTCTTCTTCAAGACATCGAGAACATCTCGAAAACATCCGCTTCACGGACTCCACAGGGGCAGATGTATTCTTCAGGTTGAATGATGGTGAAGTAAAAAGGAATCACACGTCATATTCTAGGGGACACTGTGGTAGCTTAAGATCGTACGATTGCTCAAGTATGTCTGTGTCAAATCAAGACTCTAAAGGAGTCTAAAGGATCACAAATCATGCCACTGAAAGCGTATGCGTTCTAACGTACACGTTTGGGGCCGTAACACATATCAGGAATGCCATTTCATTCATCACTGGGGCTTGTTCACTTTGTAAACTTCAAAACTAAGAGTTAGCTTTTGAGTCTGTATGCTCCTTTAAACTACAAACATGAGCAACATCACCAATTCTTCCTCCGTTGATACTGATGTACATTATAGCCTCATAATTCCTGTGGTGATCATCGTCATCATCATCATCTTGGGCAACCTGCTGGTGATCATTGCAGTAGCACGGACAGCCCTGCTACAGACTGTAACCAACATCTTCATCATGTCATTGGCATGTGCAGATCTCATCATGGGGGTTATGGTGGTGCCACTTGGTGCTACCATTGTCGTAACAGGCAGTTGGCAGCTCAGTGAAGAATGGTGCCAATTTTGGACGTCGGTAGACGTCCTGTGTGTGACTGCCAGCATCGAGACGCTTTGTGCCATCGCAGTGGACCGATATATTGCAATCACAAGACCCCTACGCCATAAAGTGCTGCTTAGCAAGTGGCGGGTTCGACTGATTGTATGCTTAGTGTGGGTTGTGTCTGCTCTCACATCATTCCCCCCTATTATGACCAAAATTTGGCAGGCTGATGATACTAAAGCTCGTACTTGCTATAATGATCCGAAATGCTGTGATTTTATCACCAACAAAGGTTTTGCAATTGTGTCATCAGGCATTTCATTCTACATCCCTCTAGTCATCATGATCTTTGTCTACACCAAAGTGTTTGCCATTGCTACCAGGCAGGTGCAGCTGATCGGGAAGAGCCGGCAGCGTTTCCAGAATGAAATTGTGGCAGGTAATGGCAACAACAACCTACCATCAACTACAAGCAGTGGCAGTGCTTTAAACATGTAAACGGAAATCCTCACCGGCGCATCCAAATTAATGAGGGATGTATACAATCTGACACTGGGTATCCTGCTTCTTTTTCGTAGCCACAACATCATCGACGTATAATTTGCACCCTGATACCCTCAAACATTTTCCGATTATTAAACTGGCTTGGCTACATCAACTCAGGCCTCAACCCCATAATCTACTGCAGAAGCAAAGAATTTCGTACAGCCTTCAAGAGCCTTCTAGGATGTCCCTGGATGCAAATGCCAAGCATGAACTACCTTTATAAGGAGCTTAGGACTCGATGTCCTTGTTTTCTGGGCTTGACAGAAGCAGGCTTAAATGGAGCTTTCCAGAAGCCTGTCAGCTCACGAGGGACAAGGTCAGATCCTGTGCCGCAGGAAGATGGGGAAGAAAGTCTAGGAAGCACTCAGAGCAGCGACAAGAGTGAAAAACCATCGCCGAGACCGTCACGCTCCAACGGCAGCACACACTTCAGCGATTTCTCTGAAACAGAGACTGAGTTGTAAGTGAACCTTTTTTGTTTGTTTGTTAGTTTGTTTGAAATAAGACCACCTTGTTCACCGCATTTCACTCAAAGCTAACATAATCATAATATTATTTTATTTTCACAAAAAAAAAAGAACCCCCAAAAAACCCCACCAACTTCCAATACTGAGCTTATTTTCAATTGGCTTCAATCTGCTTGGCAATGTTTTAAAAGGTACCCATGCCAACATTTCTACATGCATTCAACATATTCAGTCCGTAATATGAATTTGGGCAGTGATCTAATTTTGTGCCAAATTTTCCATGACTAGTTTGTTGCATGGTGCAATTAGAAGTCCAGATACATAAAATGTGTTTAAGAGGTATAGCTTCATAAGGAGAGTTCTTAAAGTTATAGATGAAAGTAGTTTCAAGCTGCGAATTGTTTGAACTTTCAGACCGATTTAAACAACCTAGGGCTCGTGGTCAAATCTGAAAAAGGCTTGAGAAAGTTTGCAAAAGAAAACTAACTACAGGGCTCATAAGCACTCATGATTGCGGTTATATAAGTGGTCGAGTGTTTTTCGACACACATTGGTTTTTAGGAAGCCACTTACTTCCCTCTGCCCCCCCCCTATTAAAAGCCACTACACAGTGAACAACCACTGCAGAATAGTTCTTATGAGTCACCGTTTAGCATCCATTTATCAGGAAACATTGAACAAGCAAAGAGGAACACTTGGCTCAGTGTATATATCACCACCTGACCTTATGTGTTTCATCAAAATATTTATTACACAAATTTATCATATTTTATAGTGTTTAATATGACACTGACCTTTCATGGAACATGCATTAAACACCTTATCCTCTGATCAGGGCTACAAGAAATGACACACACAGTACTGTGCAAAAGTCTTAGTCACATGCAAAGTAATGCTGTAGAGGAAAGATATTTTTTTTAAAAACTTAAATTAAATGTTTCTACATGAAAAAAAAACTATAAAGAGCAGCAAACAGTAATAAATGAAACCAAGTTAGTATTTGTTGTGATGACCATTTACTTTAAAAAATAAATAAATAAAAATTGGTGCAGTTTTATATTGAAATGAGCTGTAAGGGTTATTGAGAATCTTGGTTCTTCTGGAGACTATGAATATCTCAATCACTTCTTATTTTTGCAGCAAAACACAACAGGCTTCATTATGTCTTTGTCTGAAAAGTGTCTCTTACATAATATGCTACTTTCTTTACTGATATACAAACATTTTTCTGTAGCATTTAATTTTGTACTGGAAAACTAATGTTTGGAAACCGAAAATGCACACACTCACACACACACACACACACACACACACACACACACACACACACACACACATATATATATATATATATATATAGAACAAGAACATTACTTCTTATATATATATATATATATATATATATATATATATAGAACAAGAACATTACTTCTTACTTCTATATAAAAATTGAAGTTAAACTTAAACTGATATCATTGTGATTTTTCATTATTATTATTATTATTACTATTATTATCTTAAGCATTTTTGTTAGATTTGTTATTGAAGGATCATCTTCGAAAACAATTCATGTATATACATCATTTGCACTTACAAAACAGTGTACTTGTAGATATATGTGCCAGTGAGCTGAGGAAGATGGTTATGTATACTTTCACCCAGCTCATTACTTATCATTTTAAATTTGTCCGACATTTACACTAATTGTTTTGATGCTCGGCGCGTGCTGTCTGGTCGATTCGCCGGTGCAGACATCATAATTGTTCTTCCTCTTGAAACCAAATTACTAATAGATTTTTAATTATTTAAATCATGAGCTTTGTACAAATAGATAAACCATGGCACAGAGTCAGCATTCATTTTAAAAGCACCTGAGACGAGAATTAACACTAACGCTTTTTATATTAAGACGACATGTACAGCAGCACAGGGTTATATAACTGAGATGTGTAGATTTGCACAGTGAAGGATTAAAGGGAAAATGCAAATGGCTATAGGACTTAACAGTAAAGGCTGTTCCTAGAAACGGCAGAGAGGCTTTAACTCAGATGTTACAGAGGGGTAGGCGGGCAAACCCTAGAGACCATCGCCTAGCTGAAATGAAGTGGAAAAAATGTCCGCACACACATACATACACACACAAACACACACATGGACTGGAAGGAGGGGGATTTATTTAATTGACAGAAAGTAAGAAAACATACAGCATTTTGATTCGTTTGGTTACTAAATCAGAAGCTGAATTTATAACAAATCAACTTTTAAGGACACATTTACACTCCAACATAAAGACTTGCAAGGATCCTAAGGATTCTTGATTCTGATCAGAAGCTGTTGATCTATGGATTTTTATTTATTTATTTATTTATGACAGTGGTAATTCGAATCATCAGCACAATTGACAACAAATGATTAAACAACATGAATTAATGAGCATTTGAATAATGTATAACCATTGATGAAGCTTTCTGTAACGAGATGTTTATTTGACATTTATGGAAGGAGTCTCCAGTGTCAGCAATCTCAGGACAGAGGATTTTGTCCTTTCCGGTTTCTACGTAACATGACTAGGAAAATAACAAGAGCAAGAGAGACAGAGTGAAAGGCAGTGAGGGGTGAGGGGGGTAGGGGTGGGGTTGGGTTGGGTTGGGTGGCGACTCTTAGGCTAGTGAGAGAATGACTGTTTATAGCTAACTTGTTTTGTGGATGTTCCGCAAGATTAAATGTAACTATAAACGGATAAATAATAAGATGTGTGGATCATTAATGAATTAAAAATCATAATGTTTGGCAATTTGCTGTGAATGTGTTGTTACAGGAAAATAATCAACTTCAGGTTGGTAACAGTATTTCCACCACTCCATCCCATTGTTGATCATTTTCCTATAGCATTACATTTTTAATCCTTATTAAACATAAATGGTGTATTTTATGTTAGGATTGCACACTGCTTTAAGATTAGGGATGATATAATCTATAAGGATTATATGACCTTGAGACTTGATGAACACTGACGTCACCAAGTCTCAAAGATAAATAAGCCTGAAACTATTCGGAGTCAATCAAGCAATTTTTTTTTTCCATACGCAGAAATGACAGGATAATTTGTCTCACATTTTACTGATTGTCTAATCACTGTGCTGCAGATATTATGTTACCTGCAATTTGTGTCTGGAGGAACAGCTGCTTTTATCATATACGCATATATTAAAAAGCAGATGCTCACTTGGAGTTAATAAATGGTCAACTCAGAGTAGATTAGGGTTTGATTGTATTCTAGTTTCAAAGATAAAACTATAAAGATTTTATACTCACTGGATTTTATCCTAAATTACAGTGCCCTCCACTAATATTGCACCCTTGTTAAATATGAGCAAAGAAGGTTGTCAAAAATTGTCTTTATTGTTTAAATGTTGATCTTTTGTTAATGAATTTATATGAGAAAAAATATATTTGAAGTATATTTCCATTGATATTTAAAAATTTTTTTTGTACACCTGGGTGACCAGGAACAGGAAATTGTTCAACCATGACTTCCTGTTTCACAGGGGTATAAATATGAGGTAACACATAGGCCAAATTCCTTTAGTCCTAACAATTGGTAAGACCAAGGAATATACCTGTGATGTGCAGCAAAAGGTTGTTGAGCTTCACAAAATGGGAAGAGTCTATAAGAATTTAGTAATGAACCTGGAATTGGCCGTGTGTCTATAGTGTCTCAATACACTGTGAAGAGGACGATCGAGTGGCCAAAAAATCTCCAAGGATCACAGCTGGAGAATCGCAGAAGTTAGTCCGAAATTCTCCAAAACTACGATCCGAAGTCACCTACATCACCACAAGATGTTTGGATACTCTCATCCAAAAAACAAACTCAAGTATCTTCAGTTTGCCAGACACTACTGGAACTTCAAATGGGATCGGGTTCTATGGTCAGATGAAACCAAAATAGAGCTTTTTGGCAATAAACACCAGAGGTGGTTTTGGCACATACAGAGTAGCCATAATGGAAAAGTATCTCATGCTCACGGTTAAATATGGTGGTGGCTCTTTAATGTTTTGGGACTGTTTTTGGGCGAGTGGACCTGGACATTTTGTTAGGATACATTTCATCATGGACATGCCAGAAAGCTTAAAATGGGCTGTGGTTGGATCTTCCAGCAAGACAATCATGCAAAACACATCAAAATCATAGTTTTAATCAATAGTTTACTGACAACAAAATTAATGTCCTGCCATGGCCATCCCAGTCCCCTGACTTGAAACCCATAGAAAACCTGTGGCGTGAACTGAAGAACTTGAAATTTAAAGGATCTGGAGAGATTCTATATGGAGGAATGGTCTCCAATCCCTTGCCATGTATTCTCCAACCTCATCAGACATTATAGGAGAAGACTCAGAGCTGTTATCTTGGCTAAGGAAGGTACAGTAGCACAAAGTATTGATTAAAAGGGTGCCAATAATTTTCGCATACCTATACTTAACAATTTTTTTTTTAATAAACCTGTCTTTTGTTTTCAATTGTTCGACATCCATGAGAGCAGAGTATGTTTGTGAATTGTTTTAACAAAAGATCAAAAGTTTAAACAATAAAGACAATTTTTTCACAGATTTCTTCTTTGCTTATATTTAGCAAGGGTGGAGGGCCCTGTATGCTACTGCTGCCAGTTTTGTTGTGTTTTTTCAGCAAAGTAATAAGGACAAAAGTCACATCATTGGTCAGTAGCACAGTTCCAGGACGCACGTACCCCACATCAGGTGTTCGTGTGCTGAATGAAATCAAATCAGTGCTGTGAACTGTGAGAGGCCCTCCATATCAACCGTGTTAAAAGCCTGTTTGCTGAACACTGACATCCGCCATCCGTTGTATTAACACCTTGAGCCTTGTGGATGCTGTTCATAGCTCTGTGCTGTTCGTAATCAATCGTTGCCAGAGCACGCTGAACGCTTCTCACTGAGCAGAAATGCTTTTAGAGATGCTGTGAAAGCGGTTTTGCCTGAGTGCTCGGTTCAGCTGGTTCAAGATGGTGTTGATTATTGACACTTATTTGTGGATGAGGTTTGATGTGCTGAAAAAACAAAAACTCAAAAATGGCAATTGTGTTGGTCAAGACCTCTGTATGCGTCACTGGTAATAGCTCCGGCAGTGTGTTGAACAACAATAAATGGAAGGGCACTTTCGAGAGGCTGTTTATGCGCTCCCAGGTGGAAGCGTGATTATTTGAACGTGGCCTCAACAACAAAGACTTTTCAGTCGTGAAATGAGCGCATTTGAATGGAAATGGAGGTCAAGCCTGGATCTGACCGTGCTTCTTACCGTGCTTCTCTGCTGTGTTAAATGTTCAGCGTGCTAATATACTGAGATAGTATTTAAGTGTGCTTAGTGGCGTAAGTTTATTTAGTGGCGTGAGTTTGGAAGCACTCCCAAACACTGATAAACTTTATCACTGTACCACAACACTTCCGCTTCTCTGGAGAAGCTGTTTACCACCTAAAGAGAGCATGGACTCAGCAAACAAAATGTTAACGAATCTTCCCTTATTGATTAAGCGGTGAAAGACCTAACACATACAGATAAAGCAAAACTGATTCAGAAATAGTCTACTTTTTTACACAACATAGAAGGCCCTGGATTAATGAAACTATTTAGGACCATTATTATTACTAGTAGTAGTAGTAATTGTAGTAGTATATTATTATTAATATTATTATGATGATGGTGAGTATTATTATTATTATTATTATTATTATTATTATTATTATTATTATTATTATTATTACAATTATTATTACTATTAGTAGCAGTAATAGTAATAGTAGTATATTATTAGTATTATTATTATTATTATTATTTTGTTTACAATTTTATTTATTCAAATGTAATTCTATTGAGATTATAAACATATACATACATTATATATATATATATATATATTTATATATAAAATGTATGTATGTATATATGTATATATGCATATATATATATATATGCTTATTTATAGTTCTATTAATTAAAATGTATTTAAACTGAATGTATAAAATGTATTTATATATTAAATATTCAATTAACTATTAAATATTTCATTACAAACTGAGGCTTTAGCTTAACTGTCCAGAATTTATTTATTTCTACTTTTAATAGCACTATCCTTCAGTTTTCTGATGCATTCTTGTAAATGGGTTTTCTTTATTCTTCTACATGTTGATGTTTTGACTTACTGTATCAAGTTATTCCTCAGCTGAGCCACCTTGAGCAAAAACTTGACCCACCTACAGTATAGAAATGGCACTTTAGACAGACGATGCATCAGAACAAGCAACTGGATCCCAGAAATGATCCAACGCTGAGCCATAAAGTGGAATTATTTATGCAGCATTCGGTCAAATCAAGCAATCAGGAAAGCAAACAGCATTTGAATATCATAGGAACAAGCAAGACTTTATTTCAATGAGCTGTCTGACTCTTGGTCACATGCTGGTCATAAGCTGAACATTTTACAGTCAAATAAATCTTTATCTCTTCTTAAACGTCTACTGGTTGTATTTAATTTGCTGTTTGGGTGCCGGGTGGTTTCCAAACGGGTCAGACTTTAGCTACTGGTGTCGCTCTGTCTACACTTAGCCTGTTGGACACAGAAGTTAGATTCCTGGCTGATATGAAAATCAACGAAGTCATTGATGTTAATAGGTAATGGTAGAGAAGTACAGCAGAACTTTGTCGCAAAACAACACTGATGTTTTGCATGGCTTTTTGTTTACATTTCTTTTCACGCATATTTCATGATGACAGCGTGAAGTATAAACCCAACACACGTTCTTTCGGACTACTTCAGCTATTTTTGTACAATATTCCTATTTCTCCTTCGAGGCAAAAGAGGACAAACCCTTGAAGGTGGAAACAATCAGTCATGTTCTGTAACACTACCTGTACCGTGTGCACTAAAGCATATGCAGTGCATTAACAAACACATGCCATGTGCTGATTACTACACTGGGCAGTTAAAAAGAGAAGGAAGGAGAGAGAAAGATAGAATAAGCAATGAGGTCATGTTTTACTTCAGGATATTAATACAGTATGTAGAAATTCTTAAAAATCAGCCATCTGGGACGATGCCAGATCTTTCATAGGCACACGTTTTGAATATCTTTTTTGAAACCACTCACCCAAAAGGTGGCACCAAACATTAAAGAGGTGAGATGGACTTGGTAGAACTGGCTGGAGAGGTGCAATGGTCAGTCCCTGTGGCCCAGGTGGTGCACGTTAAAACTGTTTGTTTCAATCTGCCATGCTTCTAAACATACTAACACATTACTTCATCTAGCACATGGCCCAATTAGTTTCCATTTACAGTTCATCATACAAATCGGATGATTCAGAAGGAAGCATGACTAGCAGGTGAGAGTCTCAAACAAATTCCTTATGGGATCTCTTTCGACTTTATAGCCAGGGCTTATCTTGTAAAGTACGGGATAACACACTTGGCGGTGTGCTGTTATAGGAAAGTGATCGACGACGAGGTGGTGTGATGCAGCTTTACATGTAGCACAATTAACGTTACTATCCTGATGCTGATTATTTTAACAGCACATCATGAAGTGATGTATAACATTTTTTTTTCACAGAAATTGTTCTATTTTTATCCGTTTGTAGTTAGGTTTCATGCTGTGGAATGTCTGTGTCACTTAGTTCCTGTTACTACTTTATAACCGCTTCAACAGTTCTTCCCTCGTCAGCTTCTCTTTTCTTTTCCTCTTTAAGTTAATAAGACAAGACGTGCAATTTGTCACGCGACAGAGTAACTGGAATGTCCTCCGTCCTACAAGTCCCCATGAAATCAAAATGGAAGTTTTGTGGCTTTTAGTATGGTATGAATATGTCAGCCTTAAGGTGATCTAAAAGATCATGTGCTCCAAAACAATGAGAAAATTCGCATTTAGAAGAGATATGCGTACAAAACGTACAGTCTCTTTAGACCAACAATACGGATCAACAATTTTGATGACATCATTCTGCACTTTAGATTCTCAGCAGATTTTCGGTCCAATCAAACGCTTTCTAGAATCTGAAGTGCCCCGCCCCTGACATTGTAAAAACGCATGGTACTAACTGTCAAGTACGGTTTAGCCCGGGCTGTGGGGTAAGATAAACGCTACTGGCTGTTTAAAAAGGTGGAGAAGCCACTTGATATGTCCCGCAGTGACTTCCTATTTCGGTGGAAATTATGTTCACATCGAATAACGCTGTGTGTTTCAAGGAACTTAAGACTTCCCTGTGTGAAAACTAGACAAAGTTACTGAAAACAAAACCTTCAAGCTTCTCTTCTGACTTTTACAAAACTCTGACACTGGAGTTTCCTTCCAAAAAAGCGAAATAAACGACTCATCAAAAAAAAAAATACTATATCAACAATTACACACATTTTAAGAGCTGTTATGTGGAGCACCCAAGATAAAAGTCCCTGTGTAAGACGCTACCATGAATCGAAATGATAAGCTGCTGTTATAGAAAATGAATCAACCAACCAGCCAATCAGCTTTGAGCATTCAGCAGCGCTGTTGTATAACATAATAAATTAACAATCCTGTCAGTTGTTTTCTTTTTTTTTTTTCAAATGGCTTTTCATATTCATTTAGTAACTTTCCATATGATTTGGCAAAACAAATTTGAGACAGCGTTGAGTAAATATTTTAAGACTTGTTTATTTGGACAAGGGCCTCTTTAGCCATTACCCGAGCACTCATTTGCATTCGAAAAATAAACTCAACTGTCTGGTTTCAACCTGCTAGTGAGCATATTTAAAAATGTAAAATAAATAAATAAATAAATGTAATGATTGATCCTCTCAACGGCATGCTGCTGTGCATGGAAGGAACTCCAGAGAGACTTCAGTTTGGACGATAAACACACACACGCTGACTTCAGGGTTGGACTCGCATCACAGTAGTTGGTCTGGAAATAAAGAGAGGACACATTATAAAAGCATTAGCAACCATTAAAAACAAAAACATAGAAGGACGTCTTTTGGAAATCACGCAGGTGTCTGTAAGAGCAGTTACTCTGTGTAATAAGAGGAGACAGGGGAGGTCTCGAGGCTGAGGTAAAGAACGAGGCGTGCCATGGCGTAAGATAGATAGAGATTTGCATGCCTTTGAAAGCGACTCTGTTGCTGCGCTGGTAAGTGCTCAATTGGCTGGTTGTGGGGCTGCTGCCTCGCTCGTGCCAAGTGACCGAGGGAGTGTTAAAGCAGCAGGAAAGCAATTCTCAGGCTAATTTCTGAGGACAAGGAAAGCACATAGTTCTCTTTTCAAAGAGCAAGCAAGTCAGTGCTTTCCTAGCCTGCATTGCTGAATGTTTGGTACTGTAACATGATGAACTACAGTAAAATGCTTACAGAACTCCAGGTAGAGGTGGGGGTGAATATGCTTTATGCTCTGGTTGAGTGAGCAGGTGTTTTGCTAGATAGAGGTCTGCGCCTCACAGTGAAAGGAGAGAGCCTGATTGTCAACCACAGGTTTATTTTCTTAGACAGAGATCTAGGTATGTGTCCAATACCCACATCAACACACAGGGGCGCCTACCTCTCTGGTCACGTAGACATGGATGAAAGTGGAAAATTGGCACGCTTTAAGTGTTTACCAAAGGAGACGTTTTTTAACACATACGGGCATTCCAACAAATTTCTAATTTCTCACATCACACTAAGAATAGACTGCGTTTACTTTTACACCTCCCTGGTGGAAGGTCTGTGTACGTCACATTCGTTCATTTGTCATTAAACAAAATGCAAAGGAGAAGTATAAACGTTTGTAATTACATCAGTGTGTAATTACAAGTACTAAAGACTGAGGTTACGACTTGATAACCACAAATCACTATGTGCATATTTATTTATTTATTTTAAAATAGCAAGATGTGACTGTGAAGGAGGATGACAAGGCAGGTGCTGCAATTTAAGAGTTTTTCGAATCACCCAAAATGTATTTCTGATCTATTTTTCCATGATCGTTCTGATTGATTTTGATCCCATTTGTATCTGTAATGTATGCACTTCCAAATCATAACCAGACAGAAGAGCATGGTTAACTCATGCGGTTCATGCTGAAATAGACATAAAAAATGAGCCAGCAATTCTGCTGTTAACTACTTTTATGAAAATTAATCTCCTATTTTAGTGTGTGCAAATCAATCAATCAATTAATCAATCAATCAATCAATCAATCCAAAGCATTTTCTTACTGTTCCTATTTTAATTTTGAAAGGAAAAATAAATAAAACACAACATACCCAGATCAGGGAAGTCCAATCGGCATCAGTACCGGAATAAGATCTAGTGTTACTGTGCTACTGTACCTCATTAAACGTGTATGTTCATTCCTTCAGTGGAACCTCCTAGGACTTTATAAGACCTTAAAAAGACAACAGAAGGAGCTGGGAGAGAAATATTTTTGCATGGGCTATAGTTGGCACAAAGCGTATAACCGAATTCCAACCATAAATCCTTTCATAAAGGTTCATGGAGTACATCCACCTGCTGGCCTTTACTGTGTTAAGTACATAATACATTTTGCAGACTTTCGCCGAAAGGCACGATTAGACAATTAGATACACTACCGCAACCGCCACACACAAACCAGAGGGTTCTATGGAAGGCTGATTCAGCTGAGATCCTGACGTCAACAGTGGAACATGTTGCCAAAGTCACACTGTAGCTGAGAGTAGGAAAAAAAAAAAAAAAAAAAAAAACACACACACACACACACACACCAAAAAATAAAAATGAAGCATTTCATCTTGCTTTGGACAAAAGGCATATAGCAACACTGATCCTGGTCACCAACAGACTGCCAATAAAATAATAATACTTGGTTTACATTCTTATGATTCAAATCTGGTTTTCATTGCCAGTAAACAAATCTGCCAAAGTACTCGTTCTCTCGGTTTACCCTTTCTCCCTGCAAAACGGACCCAGTGTGTATGCATTCGGAGGTCTTGCACACGACTCTCACGTAAAGCAGTTTTCAGATCTAAAGGAGATGCAACTGATCTCAAAGGCAAGGCCAGAGAAACGCCTTCCTACATGCTGTAAATATTATCACACAGCAGGTAGCAACCTGAGGTACTCAGCACATTCTCACTTCAACCGCGTTCTCTATGTTCCTGATAAATGTCTTATTCTTATTGACGCTACATAACTTAATACAACGCATTACATTTTGAATTTATGTCATTTGATTACAGTTACTGATGTCAATAAAATAACGTTTCTTGCGTTACAAATTTATTGTTAAGTGAACAATATTAAGTGAAACCTGGCCTGGGCATTCTGCGTTTTAGGCCTGAAGATTTTTTCTTCAGCCCCGAATAATTCTCCACTTGGAGCGGTTTGTGACTACATGACTGAAAGTCAGTAAAATAAGACAGCCTGTAATTTTATATCTTCAGTGAACGGAGGCGAGACCAATCAGACAGAGTTTACAGGAAAATACGTGGAAATACTCGTGTCTTATTGGCTGACAGTCTCTCAATTCTACCAAACGCTACCTCACACAGTCAGTGTGAGGAAAAAATGGATATCCGCCGATTTTTTTTTTTTAAACCAATAAAGGGGAAACTCAAAGAGTAACATCCTCTGATACTGAGCAGGAAAACAAGGTGTGTATACGTCTATACGAGTTCCAGCTTACGTGAACGTGATATGAGCAGAGCATAAGGAAAGATAGTGTACTCTTTATGACACTGTAGCAGCTAAACCCATACAATGATAGCTTAGCTGTTCCTCCCCTTGGCTAGTGTCACCAAATGAGCCAAGTTAGAAAAGTTTTACATTTTATCAGTCTTTTTCTGATCAGGTCATACATTGACGCACGCAAAAATTATTGAAAGAACTATAAAGTGCATTTTTGTAGGTTTGATTTGTTTTGAAAGTAACGTGAAAGTAAAGTAATTAGTCATCTGATGACTTTTCACATGCAGCGATCAGTAATGTAATCATATTCCAATTTTAAAGTAGTAATTAGTCATCTGTAGTGAATAACTTTTTTTTTTGAGTAACTTACCCAACACAGCTCCCTGGTCTGTGTATTATCAGCACAAACCCTTTCTACTTTGTTGCAAAACATTTCTCTAATCACAAATGATAGCAATAGCAGGCTGTTTACATTTTCCCTGTTTCTCCTGCTCAATGCAATCGGGTTCAACTGTTTGAATTTTTCAATATTTCTACATGTATAACTTGGAAAATAAGATTTTACATTTCATCAACTTTTATTTTTTAAAAATGTGCCATATTCCACAAATGGTTTAAAGTGGTTATGGGAGTGGATGGTGAAAAAAAAAATTAAATCAATAAGAAAGTAGAGTCATGTGTTTCTATCAGTTCTGAAATCAGATTGATATGATCTGGGGTTGATCTGGTTTGCTGTATATACAAACATTTATCTCTGTTTGGTTAAATTCTGTTCAAAAATTTTAAATAAAAAAGCCAAGGACTGGAAGGAGTTACAAAATGATTTCTCAGTCCAGACAGTTCCCAAATGGAAGTAATTCAGCACTGTTAATGCTCCGCCTACAAAGCATGCATCAGTGCAAGGGTATGCCACAGAACTGTGAAAGTTAAATTCAATTAAATTCTGTCTGTGTAGTGCTTATAAGAATAGAGCAAAAACAGCAGGAGGAAGAACAAGGAGAGAACGAGAAAAAAAAACAACCCAAAGAAAACCAGTACAGACTAAGGCTAAGGATGTGCAGAATCCGTAAGCTCAGAACTTTTGTGGTTCTAGACTCAGAAATGTCACTCTCATATGCAGTACATAAGAGGTAGCTAGAAAGAGAGCATATCTGTTTAATGCACTGTGATGATCGATGCAAGATGCAGCAGGGGTCAGAAGTCAGCTGTGCTGTTTTACTTGGCAGCAGAGTACAAAAGAAGCAATCTGTACCTTCGGGGTTGTACTGGAACAAACAGACCAGTGGAAATGTTTTCCCAAATTCTGCTGCCATTTTGTTGACAGTTGCCACTACCACTACTACTTCTGCCTTATGTCTCAAAAGACAGAACAAAAGCCCCTTCAGAAAGATCTATTTGGCACCGAAATCATATTAGTCGTGTTCTTCCCCAAACGGATGATTTCATTTATAAATCACGTTGTCCACTTTAGTTTGACATTTGCCGAAGCTGTAACTGGCCTTATTCAATCCTTTCAAGAATTTAGAGCAATGGCATATGTAACATGTCACTTAGTTGCTGACAAAGCTTGGTCAACCATGCCAATGTTGTGGTTGGACGGGGCGGAGCAACTGATCTCAGTGGTCTGGATTCCAAAGCAAATTCATAGTGGCTATTTCGAGACTGGGGTGCGCAAAATAGTGACAGTAAAGAAATCTACAGATGTGTTTATGCTGAAATTTGACCTAAAGAACACTGCATTGATATCTGGGCTTCTGGTTGGGGTGCCGTAACAGTGGCTAGTGAGTAGACAGGGTTAGAGGAGATACATTGTGCAGACTGTGTGAAACACTCAAGGCTAGCTAACTGCAATCGACATATTAACCGAAACGATTGAGCAGAAGTCTTTCTCGGGAGAAAATCACATCCAAACATGCTATACATCAGTGATTATTTGGCATTGATTTTTTATTTATTTATTTAGATTGATGTGCACAGAAAAAAAGAGAATAAACAAAGGTGTGGGAAAAGAATTCACATAAATCTTGATGTTTTTTACTTAAATGTGACAGGTCCATTTATTTTATATTTCATGCATTGCTTCATTAGGAATTCAGTGGTTTCTTAGTAATATCATCGTTTTTGGGCAATTAATATAAATTAACTTCAGTTTAAAGGCTAACTGGCATGAAAAGGTATCAGGTTTGAGGTCTAACACAAACTATTAATCACATACAGTAGGGATTAATCACAGAGTGATCCATCTGGTATGAGTCATATATTAAATAATTTTGGGATTCATCTCAAAGCATTTGGGATTCATTAATTACATGGCAAAACATTTAGGATTAATCAAGTACATAGTAAAACATTGGGGATTATTCACACAGTAAAATATTTGAGATCACATTATAAAGCATTTTGGGATTAATCTCACAGCATTTTAGATTAATCACATTGTAAAGCATTTGGGATTAATCAATCACATAGTAAAACATTTGGGATTAATAACATTATAAAGCATTTTGGGATTAATCTCAGAGCATTTTGGATTAATCACATTGTAACGCATTTGGGATTAATCAAGCATGACTTTTTTGATGAATATATAGTAAAACATTTGGGATTAATCAAAAATTAAAACATTTGTGATTAATCACATTATAAATCATTTTGGGATTTATCTCAAAGCATTGTGGATTAATTGCATTTGGGATTGATCAATCATGAAGTAAAAAAGTCAGATTAATCATATAGAAAAACATTTGGGATTAAACATTACAAAGCATTTGGACTTTAATCAATCATGAAGTTTCTTTTTTTATGAAGATATAGTAAAACATTTGGGATTAATCACATTGTAAAACATCAGGGATTATTTTTGTTTTATTTCATTTTATTATTCAAATAATAAAACAATCATCATTTTGAGGGCTTCGGGATTATTTTTGCTCATGTTGAAGATAATCTTTTTTACGAGACAAAAGTTTTTACTTTCTACACTCTTAAAAACAACTGTTTCTCAAGCGTCATTTGCTTAACATGCATAGCTTCCACAAGGGGTTCTACTTGAAACTGTTTCAGAAAGTCGGGTTCTATACAGAACTTTAAAGGGACAGATCACAAAACCCTTTTTTGTGCTCAATGGAACCTATTTGCTAAGAGTGTAGCTCCTAATGGGCAATAAAGAGCTCTCCTTACCAATTAAGCACATATTGATATATGTGATACATACAAGAGACCGACTACCTAGTTAAATCTCACTATTTATCTCTCTGTGTCCAATACCTCTCTTATCTGTCCAAATCGGAAAGTCCCACAGAACATTCGCTCTGTTGTTTTCCACCACTCCCTGTAGTTTCTCCCACAGTCCTCGTAACAGCCGAAATATTGCCGCACCCTCCAAGTTCGCTCGAGTCTACAGACTACATACAGAGGAAACGTATATAAATGGAGTTGTGTTTAAAATAGTTAGGTGTCTGACTTTTTTCTCATGACCAGTCGGAGAATGAAATAGACAACAGGAACGAGTTCAGATACCATGTTATGCAGTTCCCAGTTGCACACCCTCTTCATTTTCTATGCGCAGGGCAAAGCCTGGCATCGTGCGTCAGATTTCCTGTCAATGTGTGGGCAATTTTCTCATGAGAAAGAAATCATTTCAGTGTACTTTTTTTTTTGGTTAATCCAACATTCAGTAACATAAAGTGTTAGGTAGGATCGATAAACACTGTACTTCATCCATCACTGCCTTAGGTATAATTAACATCTTAGAGGAAAATGACAGGCCCACTAGTGTACATGTAGAAAATATTTAATGTAACATAAATCATCCATGTCCATTGTTGGCCCACATTAACACACTGACAACCTCATTTCCTTCTTAGCTGCACTCTGTGACAGGTATTGTACTGGAAATATATGGTGGTCAACTATGGTAAAGTCAGTACTGTAAATCACTGAAACTTCACACAGTGAGCCCAATATGGAAATTCGAATGCGGAAGTGACCTCAAAGAAATATTTCCACCCCTGTTGCTTTAGGTGCAGCCATGATGGCGATTTTATTATTTGGTTTTGGTCTATGTTTCAATTTGGCTGTAAAAACAGCAGGTTCATTGAGACTCTTGGAGCATGCAGTCACCCAAGGTGGAGTTAATATATATATATATATATCTCCCTAAACGCAAACAGAGAGGGTATGCTGTTGACTGAGGCAAAGAGAAAAAGGTTGTGTGACATATGGAAAGAAGCACAAATTGAGTATTGGCTAGAGGTGTGAGTTTTCTTGTCACGTCTCATGGGCGGCAAAATAAAAAATAAAATCACATAGTGTTTGCTAAGTTGACGTGCAAGTAATCAAATCCCATGACTGCCAGAGGCCCACTCCTGGGGCCTTAAGCCTTGATTATATTATTGCGAGATTAAACGCAAGATGGCTGCCTAACGTAACCTGC
>CM022780.1:6316737-6421737 GCA_012411365.1 Ameiurus melas | reverse complement strand
TTGTAAGAAGAATAAGAAAAAAAACATTCTACAGCAGAACTGAAAAAGTGGGGAAAATACAGTGAAAAGTTTGAGATGAGTTAGCAGAATGGTAATATTAAGAAACATTAGACACGAGCCAGGTGGCCGTTATAGGCACGGCAGCAAAGTGAGAGTTGATTCTAATATTTTCAGACCATCAATCATCCGAATCAGCAGACGTCTTGGTCCGACACCTCCCTGGCACACTTTACCAAATACAGCAGCGGTCCATGGAACAGCATCAAATCGTTTACTTACACTGAGAACAATTACTCAAGATGATTAATTGGTCTATATTTTTAAGCTCAGACTCTAACCCAGGGTAATCTGAATATCCGAACTGAGAAATGACTGTAGTAGTGAGTAACGAAGACTGGCATTGACTTGGATAAAGTGGACGTCCGGTTTAGTCATATATGACACAGTACAAATTACTCAAAGGATATATAAGCCAAGAAGTACAATAGATTAGCCTTGGCTATATACAGAGAGTTAATTAAAAGGCTTAAGTTCACGATCAAGAACTTAGTGGAAAAATCTTCAGATATACAAAAAGCAGTTGTATATGGGAACAAGACCAGGCAACGTATTTCCAATCCTTAGCTGTCCAGTTTTGGTGAGTCTGTTCCCACTGTAGCCTCAGATTCATGTTCTTGGCTGACTGCACTGGAACCCAATGTGGTATTCTACTGCTGTAGGCCATCCGCCTCAAGGTTTTGGCATGTTGAGATGTTTTTCTGCTCACCGTGGTTGCAAAAAGTGGTTGTTTGAGTTACCGTAGACTTTATGTCAGGTCAAACCAGTCTGGCCGTTTTCCTTCATCTGTCCTTAACACCGAACTCTAATGTGTAACAGCATTTATTTTTATAGTTGAAATTATTAAAGAAGGTTTGTAGAGCTTGGAATCTCACTCAAAGCCCATTGTGATAGAGAGTCCCCATACTGAGTACTCTTCTGAAACTGAATTCTGTAGTCACACGTCTAAGTCGCAAGCTAAATTAATACTGTGAGGCCAATCTCTATAATGATTTACATATGGCAGATATATTGTATTTAAGTAATGCTACTCGAAATAATTCTCTCTTTATCCATTTACTTCCAAGAACACAGTTTAAGCATTTAGCCGACCATTTGAGGGTTAAGCCTCCTGTTTAAAACAGCTGCCCTCTGAGGTTTAAACAAGTGTGCAGAAAGTTAACCACTGTAGTGTTGCAGTCAGTCAAAAGTTCTCTGCCTTTTTTTTTTTTTTGGGCTACCAGGTGCAAAAACAAGGGTTTAAAATAACGTCACTCGTGATCAGATCTGCACTCCTATGCCTGGGAGGATTGAACTAAAGGGCCTGGCCCTCCATGAACATTTCTTAGTTTGTTTTTTCCCTCTTTTCTCTCTGATAGGACATAAACGCAGGGTATTGTTTATCTGTTCCTGTGGAGACATGCACAGTACAGTAGCTATGATAGGATCGGAATCTGCGGCATTCAGAGTGATGAAGGGTGCGTTGATGAAATCAGAGGTGGAGGAAGGGAACGGCATGAAGGAGAAAAAGATGAGCGACGGCATATGTTACACGGAGGGGGAAAAAAAAGACGAGGGAAGTGATGTCCTCCCGAGGCTGCGGTGCTGATCACTTTTAGGAGTCTTTTAAACAGTCAGATTTTAGACAGGATGTTTTACAGCTAAGGCAAGAGTTATGAGGGGATACATTTCTGACCCACAAAAAATCAGATGGAAAGGGATTCATGAGGCCACTTATACGTGTTTAACCATTAAGCAGGAGTTGTAAACTTAGTTTGAGTCTTAAACTGTAGCACGAAATCCATAGTCATGTGGTGCTGAATTTTCTTGTCATTTCCAAGTCATCCCTCGTTGCCAAGTTCAACAAGTCTGCCAAGCAGATGAGAAACCTGGCTTTATATATATGGATGTTTAAGCAATGAGACCACAGATTTGAGATATTTTGACAAGGAAGAGAGAGAGAGAGAGACAGAAAGAGAGTGAGTGAGAAGACCTCTGGCTTTAGAAACACTGCATTGTAATGTCATATCTATTGGGGAATAAACCGAATTATATAGGCTAAAAAAAAACCAACTAAACCACTTAACAGTGTTGTGACATTGTAGACATCTGAGACCAGTCAGTTAATAAGCCCTTAAAAACAAAGATCTAGTACTTGGATGGAACACTTGTATAACATGTTTCCTTATTCAATTAAGTTGTTTGTAGCTCTAATAGTGATCAAAGTGCAAGTTCAATGTGTTGAAAAGTTTTGTAATTTAATTACAGTCATTTTGTCATGTAATTATGTTGAAGTTAATTGGAGTGTGACGGGAATTGTGATGCAAGAAAATGCATTTTGACTTATTTTACGTGTTTGGAAATTATAGTAAGCAACAAAACATGACATGGAGTGTTTTATTCCTTTTATACCACAGCAATTGGCCAATAACAACTTTTTATTTATTAAAAAAAAAAAAGGCATTTCAAAGTTTTTAATCTGTTAAAAGTTGCTGTTAATTCCCAGAAAAAAGCTAGTTCCTTTTATAGAGCAGGAATAAACAATCATTCCCTCACCTAACGGTCTCTCTCTCTCTCTCTCTGTGTGTCTGTCTCTCTCTCTCTCTCTCTCTCTCTCTCTGCATCTCTTTCTCTGTTTGAATCACACTTCATCTCCTTTTCTCTCTCTCTCTCTCTCTCTCTCTCTCTGTTTGTGTCTCTCTCCATCTCTTCTCTCTCTCTCTCTCTCTCTCTCTCTCTCCCTGTCTCTTTCTCTGTGTCTCTCTCCATCTCCCTTTCTCTCTCTACTATTGGATAACTTTCTAGTGACACCTTCCATAAATGTTAAATAAACATCTTATAAAACACTTCACCACATCAATGTTTATACAATTTAAAAAAACAAAAAAAAAAAACCCCACGCACATTTTTTTAAAATCCATTTATTATTAGGCTTTGATTATTGCAGAGTGTCCACCAAAGAAGGTTCTGTGAATCATTTGTTACAATAGAAACAATAACGTATTAGAACGAGCACATAAATCCATCAGATCCGAGAATTCAGGAGTGCTGTGGTATACAAACTAATACTTAACATCTTAGAGCATCTTTTAAATGACTGCTACTGCAATTGTGCATCGTTTTAAAGAGACTTTATCTAGTGCACAGACAATACCATGAATAGTGCAGTAACGTGCTACTCAAAGGCCAACGATTAAATGGTAGATAAATAGGTCCTCGGCCTTAATATGGGAGAAAAAGTACACATTCGACATACAGGACCTACCGATGGTTTAAGGATCTGTATACTTGCGTGCTGTTCATGATTTGTCCATTCATTCTCATGAAAACCAAGAACACTTTCAATTCTGCCAGGACCAGGCTATATATTAAACTTAATCAAATATGGAAGAATGCTATGAGTGTCTGGCAATGCTTCTAACAAAATCTCCCTCTATTTATCTTTTCTAGTTCCACCTTACAGGGGCTGGGAGTATGAGAATCCACAGCTTGGCTGAAAGACAGCATGAGACAGCAAGATAAAGAGAGCAAGAGCGAGAGAGAGAGGCGTAGACAGAGTCGACTAATTTCAACCGAGATCGGCTAAACGTTCTGGCTAGCAGACCAGGGACTGCAATGAGCCACAAAAGTAACCTCTCAAACGACTGCGATGAAATACACAAACAGGATAAACCGAATGGGAACGGCTGATCGAACAGTGGCACGCACAGAGACGGCTCGCACACAAGAGCGGATGGACAGCGGAGAGCACATCCAGGCTGCTATTACTCTTGGCCTTTAGGGAAAATAACTGGATCAAACCAGTTAAGCTGGGTCAGTGTGATGGACAACTATCTATAAAGGGACTGAGGGAAGCCAAGCTGGATGTGGGTGATGTGGAGTAATCTCAAAGTGATCAAAATTTTGTGGATTTTCTCACATGCTGACTCTGTCCCAGCAAGTTTATATCTTTCACAAGTGAGGACTTGGAAAACAAAACAAACAACAACAAAAAAAACAAACGCTTCTCGTGCACAAACACCTACAACAGACCTACAACTTTTTTTTTTCCTTTAACAAAAAAAAAAAAAAAAAAAAAGAAAAGAAAAAAAAAGCAGCGCACAACAGATGTAATCTGTCATTTAGAATACAGTAAAATAGTGTTTGAAACCAAATTTTGTACTTAATGTTAAATTATTTCTTATTTATTTTATTCCCCAATTTTACCTGTGAATGTGCAAAAAGTTGATCAGAACGATACAGGTATTCATGTCGTACAGGTTCACGTCTGCTCGCGGACATGTATAGTTAATAGTATGGTAGCTAATGTTTTCTGTTTTACTTTGTAAGTCCTTTATAAGCTGCAAACTCACCATGTGCACAAAACTCGAACTCTTTGGCTAACCTCCCAACAAAAAAAACAAACAAAAAAAACAAAAACAAAGGAGAATCGCCTTAGTTTTCTGTTCCTTTTATTCACTTTTAGAGCTGCTAAAAAATTTTTTTTAATTCATTCAGAGACAAAAGATTGACATGTTCCAGTCGTCTGATCCTCAAGGCATAGCACACAATATTACTCTGTATTATACTTTTGTTTAAATAGATTTTTATACTAACAAAATTCCCAACACAGAATTTATTCTAATATTTAAAAAAAATAATAAATAAAACAACAACTTAGGAACAACAGATTACACTTTATTAAATGTAACAGGGTGGTGTTTTATTATCAGGTGCAATTGCTGAGGATTTCAATTCCTGTGAGGGAAGTAACTGAAAAGGAAATTAATAATAATAATAATTAATAATAATAATAATAATAATAATAATAATAGTAAATGCAACGACGGACACACTTTTGCGGATCTCAGGATATTTATTGTGCCCTCTGATACAGTTCTGTTTTTTTTCTGTTGCTTATTTTGGTTTTGTTTTTCAGAGGAATCAATCGGTAGCATCCATACTGCTTTTGAGCTGTGTACATAATTCCTTGTTCAATGTGATTTTATTGTAACATTAATAAATAACAGAAAATATAAATAACAGGATGTAAAAAATATATATCCAGGGCTGCACAATTATGTTAAAAAAAAAAATAGAGGAACTTTCATTATTTCAATGTTGTCATTGCAGTCTTTATAAAATCTGTTATTGTGGTGAAAAGTGATTTAATAAAGCCTAATCCTGGAGTTATGAGCAATTCTAAGCATAGATTTAAACATTAAACTAAAGATTTAACTAAAGCAAATCCCTTAATACTAAAACACAGACACTGTAACACTAGTGCCAGACTATTTGAACATGTTATTTGAAGAGCAGTGCTGCTTTGGAACCAAAAATGACTTATTTCAGTGCAAGTGTACCACTATATACACACACACAACATACAGCATTGATTGTGATTGTATAATTAATTATGCAGCCCTATAAATAAATATTATATATATATATATATATAAATTAATTAAAACATTTAAAAATTCGGATTCCTTTTTATTGGTTGTTTGGTTGTAAAGGAAATGAAGGAAGGAGGGAGGGAGGAAGGGATGAAGGAATAAGGCAAAAGGAAGTTAAGCAAAGGAAGAAAGAAAGAGTTGGAAGAATTGGCTAAAAAGGAAAGAAGTGAAAGAAAGTGAAGAAAAGAGGCAATGAGAAAAAAGAAAGCAATGCAATGAAACAGAAGGAACAAATTTAAGAAAAGGGAAGAAGGAAGGAAGGAAGGAAGGAAGGATGGAAGGACAGCGTGAAAGAAAGGGAAGGTCAGAAGGAAAGAGGGAAAGAAGGAAAAAAAACAATGAAGTTGGAAGAATTTAAGAAAAGGAAGAAAGGAATGACAAGGTAAGAAAACTGATTACAGTTTGTGTACTGTATGTACACTAGATATGAACATGAGGCATTTTCTGCTAATGCAAACAACAATAAAATATATTTATTTAATAACATAAATTTACTGCACTTCAAACAAATCTTCTATGAATCTGATCCGCATAAGAAGCTGGGCTGGAGTGTTTAAATGAGACACAGCAAATGCTTGTGATTAGTGCTGGATACTGCACTTTGTCTAAATGTTGTGTGGTTGTGCACTGCTTCACTACAGACCTCAACACACCGGCCATGGCACTGCCTGGGCTGCATTGCCATTAGCCCATTAAACACACAGATGGAACCAGTTAGCCAAATATGCTGCCAAGGACACGGTAATGTTCAGCCTGGTTTTGCTCATCAACCAACAGAGAAAAGCAGAAAAACAATGGTTTTGTAACAAGGTTTTGAGCAAACACATATGAACAGTTACAAAAGTTTTGGAGTCAGGGGAGGGGCAGTGGGCTTAACAAGTCCAAATCCAACAAATATCAAACAGAAATGTACCTCCGGCTCAGCTTCACCTCTCCTCAGGTCAGGTAAAGCTCGGAGCGTCCGATATTTCAAACCTGTAACATTTCGAGAAGCATCTACAAAATGGAAATCAATGCAGAGAGGCTGTGAGAAGAACACAAAAGGGCTTCCTGGAAGAGAACATCACATTACACTTCAGCATTCAGTAACAGTAGCCCATCTGCAGATTCTCCAAAGCAAATATATAGCTGAATTGGAAAGTACATCAGTGGCACAGTGTCTCTAAAAACACTGTCCACTTTACCTGATATCATCAAATTATAACCAAATGTTAGACTGTTCTTCCTGGATATAGACTCAGGGAGAGTTTCCATTGCAAGTGTCTATTTGCAATGCAATTCAGCCAGTTAAAAAAAAAAGAAGAAGAATAACGTCCATCTGGAAACCTGACTGAAAAAGATCTGTGGATTTACGTTTGGAAGAATTGGAATGGCACTACTCAAAATAAAAACTGAGCAAACCATTAATTGTATGGTTATACTTAAGCTCAGCATAAAACAAATCCCACAAACAAACAACAACAAACAAAACCCATAACTAGCCCAGCCCTAAAACATATTTGAAATTTTGTCCTCCAACCAATGGGAATGGTGCTTTTTGTCCATAGAATAAGCTGCAGCACTCGGTAGGGTGTCGAAGTGCAGATAAGCAGACACACAAGATAGCGTGAGTCATGTGTGCACCTTCTTAGAACTCTCTAAAGATGAAACAGGAATTCCTTTTAAGAGTTAAGATAAAAAGTCAAAGTGCTGGCTAGATGGAGCGACCATTTTAGAAAGCAACATGGCACAGTTGGACTTGTTTGCAACTGAAAGTTGACGCCCAAGAGGCCACCTGAAGGCTAAGAATTCATTTTGGGCTCTATTTTTTCCTTTGCGCTTATGCGTCTTGCCATATGCTTTTAGCAAAAGTGGCTTTCAAGCTGAGACAGCATTACAATTAGACTATAAAGCTGAGCAGTAAAGGGTTAAAGGTCTTGCTCAAGGGTCACGCACTGGAATTTACAACAGCGAGTTCATGATTGAGTTGCCATGTGTGTCCCACTGAAACTACAAAATGTGTATGGAATGGAATGGTAAAAGACACTGTAAACAGGTTAAGTGTCCTTCACTACAACCTATGGGCATTTTCAGACTTAAAAGAGTAATAAAAAACCTATCTAGAGAACTACAGCATTTTTCCTGTCCCAGCCCACCATGACATTTTACTGAAAAAAATATTTGATCCCTTTTTTAAAAAAATATTATATTACTTTGTGTGGGAAAATTGTCCTGTTACCTGAACATATTCACCTTTGGAATATTTTCCACAAGTCACATTAAACAGGAAATTACATCACCAAATTTCCTAAAGATCATGGGAAGAAGAAGAAGGAGGGGGAAAAAAAACTTTCATCCTTTCTTTATTTTCAGTGATATTGTGATATTAACTGATGAGAACACTTTAAAAATGCAGCCATGTGACCGAAAGGGTAGAGTGAAAGGAAATTATTAATTTAAAAAAGTAAATTAGAATAAATAATTTTAATGCATTTAATGCCATTTAGCATATTCTAGATAGCCATATATGATCTTTGCTAATTCTACACTATAAACAATTGCTTAAAATAAATAAATAAATAAATAAAACCCCGTCTACACACCCCAGTTAAAATGGCAGGTTTTTGTGATGCAAAGAATTAAACCAAGATAAATCAACTTTTCCCACGTTCAGTGTGACGTTACAATGTATAAAGATTAAGTGAAAAACAATCAAACATTTTAGGTGGGGAAAATAAGTTCACAATAACCAGGTTGCATAAGTGTGCAAGTCCTTTTATAAATGGGGAAGTGGCTGTGTTCAGAATGAACCAATCACATCTCATACAGCTGCCATCAGTGAAAGTATTCTGATTAACCAAAATGAAGATCAGCTGTTTCTGTAGGATCTTCTTGGTTTCATCTGACTGCTGAAGCCATGGTCTGCAAAGAGCTTACAAACCATGTGCATGGTTTGAAAGGAATAAATTATAGTATAAAAGAATTTTCAAAACATTTGTCCACATCATCAATATGTGGAGAAACTGGAGCACCACAGTTACATCACCAAGAACATGATGTCCCTCCAATATTTACAAAAGTACAAGACAAAAACTTACCAGGGAAGCTGCCAAGAGATCTAAAGCAACATTAAATGAGCTTTAGGAATATCCGACAAGTACTGAGACAACAATCTCTTGTATTCTTCACATGTCTGGGCTGTGGGGTAGGGTGGCTAGATGGAAGCCCTTTCTCACAAAAAGACACCCAAGTCCAACTAAATCAGCCCAAACCATGTGACAAAATGTGTTATGGTCTAATGAGACAAATTCCAAAAAGTACAATAATTCCATTTGTCACAAAAAAGCACACATCAACAACACAGTGAAGTATGGTGGTGGCAGCATCATGCTTTAGGGCAGCTTTTTTTCATCCAGAACTGCATGGTTTATCAAAGTGGAGGGAATCACGACTAGCTACAAATACCAGCCACTTTAATGCAAAACCTTCAGGTGTCTGACAGTAAGATAAAAATTTAATGGAATTTCACCGTTCAGTGTGACGGTGACCCAAAGCATACATTCAAATCAACAATGGAATGGCTTAACCAAAAGAAGATCAATGTTTTTGAAGTCCAGACCTGAATCCAAATGGAAATCTGTGTTGAAATCAGGCTGTGCACAAGAGATGCCCTTACAATTTGATAAAGCTAGAATGTTTTTGCAAGAAAGAGTGGGAAAATATTGCCAAGTCAAGTTGGTCAAGTGTCATGCTGATAGACTGGTGTAATATAATCAAACGGTGTTTCAACGAAGTATTAGTTCAGGGGTGTGTACACTTATGCAACCTGGTTATTGTAACTTTTTTTTAAATTTAGTTTTCCCTAAAATGTTTCTGATTGTTTTTCACTTTATTTGTAACCTTTTGTAATTGCACATTAAAGGTGGAAAAAGATCCGCTATGATTTATCTTGGTGTAATTTCACCATGTAATTTTCCCCGTCATAAAAACCTGCCATTTAGGGATGTGTAGACTGTTTATATGCATTGTAAGTAGCCATTGTCAGCAAAGAAACCTTGTAAAAACGTGCTCATGTGTTTGTAATATCAGTAAATGTCTTCCGTATGCAACATTAGGAACACCTTTGAAAGCTTTGGAAAAAAAATTGAAATCAAGAAAAAACCTCTCATCACCTTCAAAGTTGTAAAAAAGTGAAAGTCTTCATTGTCCTGCTTGTACAGTAAATGTTTGACCCCTCCTAAACAGAAAAATCTGAAGACAAAAAAAATAAAGGATTGTAAGGAGGCGTCGGCCTAGGCCAAATGTCACTGTTAAATGAATGTATATGTAGTCACACTGCAAAGTATACAGTAGTTTCCCACCAGTTTTAATCTGGCACATCCACAGCATCAAAAAGTCAACATTCATCTGTGGATCAATTCTACCCTATTCCAGGGCTTCTCAATTCACCATTCTCAGCACATTTTTGTGATTCCTCTGCTCTTAACACCAGCAGCGAGGCTTGAAATCAAGACTTCCATGAGAAAGGTACTTGGCCCCCCATCCCAACCCGCTCCAAAAAACTCACTCTTTATATACACGTTCCAGGCACCTGATTATCTCAAGGCCTTTTTTAATCATTGAGAACTTTTCCTTTTCTTACAGGAGTCCAGCACCTTATTCCAATCTCATGAGACTATAAAAAAAAAAAAAAAAAAAATTGTTTTTGAAAAGGACACCGTTCAGCATCACACCACCCACCAGAAAAGGATAGTATTGTGGCACCAATACACTGGTTTGACAGTTTACTAATTTATTCATTAATTTATCTTCATTAACTGCTTCAGCCTGGTCAGAGTCATGGTGGATCTGGCGGCAATCCCAGGAACAGTGGGTCAAAGGTGGGAATACATCCTGAACTCAAACACCAATTCATCTATTTAGTACAAGATGAATGCCAGTCCACCTGCCTGAATGTTTTTGGGAGGATGGTGGAAACCTGGGTGTCCCACCCAGGACAGTTCACTGTTTTAAGAACTGAAGTAATTTTACAGTTAAAGCTTTTTTTTTTAAGTGACATTATGCTACAAGATTTTCAAAACTGGATAACTTCATTTTTAAAGAAAAGTCAGAGAAAACATTTCTATGCTGTTTTCGTAACGTACTACCTGTTAACCAAATCCGTTAAAAAAAAAGCATTCATTCTGAACCAAACAATGTCACTTTTGTTCATTAATGAATCAAAAACTTGAATATTCTGTTGGATATTTATTTAAACAACATTGCATGAGCGTGTGTTTAAGCCTCAGTGATGATATTCAGGACAACAGCATGATTGTGTTTATATAACAGTTCTGTACAAGGGCAGACTGGCAACAAAATTTGATAGACCAAATTTGAAATGACAACATGTTTCTCGATCATTGAATCATTCAGATATAAATAAATAGATAAATAAATCTGTTCATTTGTATTGTGTTAAGCTAATATGAAAAATTACTAAACTACTTTCTTCCGAAGGTTTTCCTTCCCATGTTTGTGAGTAGAGAAAGCAAAACCTCAAAGTGGAATTTAATGTAATGATCACCGGACACCTAGTTTGACTTAATAGCCTGCTTTTGGGAAAATTCCCAAATGTCCCACTGGCCAGTCCACACCTGGTTCTGTAAACAAGAAATTTATATTCTGAGTAACTGACATTTCAAACACAATATGGTCTGCACTTACTTAGTGCTTTTATCCAAAGCACTATATATAAGTCTCTCATTCACCCATTCACACCTACACACACATCCACCAATGGTAGAGCTGCCATGCAAGGTGCTAACTTGCCATTGGGAGCAACTTGGGGTTCAGTGTCTTGTCCAAGGACACTTCGGCATGTGGAGTCATCCGGGCCGGGAATCGAACCTCCAACCCTATGATTAGTGGACAACCCGCTCTAACACCTGAGCCACAGCCGTCCCAATATGGCCAAATAAAAACAGTTCCCAAAGAACCAAAGGACAGATTGTTGCATGTTGCCATGCCAAAGCACAGACCGACTGACAGTAACTGTTTCAATGTAAAAAACTATTACTAGAATTGGAAATTAGAAATTTATTTAGAAATTTAGAAATTTAAGAATACAGACAAGCAAAGTGATAAACACATTGAAATGCACCAGTGCTGTTATATTAAATATCAGCACTCTTGGAATATTGATCATCCAATCAAATTAGTGGACCAGAACTAACAATAATGTTTCTGTACACGCTTAAAAATAAAGGTTCTTCAATGGGTCTTTACAGCACCATATGTTCCGCAAAGAACCTTCTTCCTTTCAAGAACCATTTTTCATTGTATAAAGTTCTTGAGTTGAGCTACATGGTTCTTTGGAGGTTAAAAAATTTCTTTATGCTTTATTATAGGTTCTTAGAGCAGTGTATCGATTTGTCAAGGCACCATCCCTTAAGAGGATAATGTGAACCCAATAAAGTTCTTTGTGGGACTGGAAAAGGTTCTCCTGGCATCACTATTAAGAACCTTATTTGTTTAGAAAAATTGTTTAGCAGAAATGTAGAAATGTTCATCAGAAGTGTTCAGTAGAAATGTTCAATAAAAATGAAACTCTAAAAAAAAAAAAACCTTATTTGGTTCCTTAAAAGCACTAACTAAGGTTTTCTTTAAAGAGAACTTCTGATGACATGGTTTCTGGTGGCTCTGCTGTGAAGAACCATTTCTGGATTCTTTAAAGCACCAGTAAATAGATGGTTCTCTAAAGAACTTGAGAGTAAAAGGTTTGTTGTGTAGCTTAAAACAGTTCTCATATGGCATCAGACTAAAAAACAAAACAAAACACCAAAACTCTTTATTTTTAAGTCACAAATGTCCCCTAATTAACATCTTGCTGTTAGAACTTGACCTAAAACCATTTGAACATGGCCTTCCGTTTGAAAATGGCACATTCTTATGCAAATATGTTTTCACCATTTTGGCCTTTCATTCAATGGGGTTATTTTTAACACTGTTTTCAACTTTTGTGTGGATAGGGAATATTTAAATGTTGATTTTATAAAAATATATAATCATGCCATGACCCCTGATCTCAGTTGCAACACATCCAAAAACATAAGAATTTGACTTTTATTATCAGTGCTGTTTTTGTCACTCTTTTACAACTGAACAGAGCTGCACGCAAGATAAACTCTGCCTTCCTCCACGCAAGACGAAGTACCTCGTAATCACAGCTGTACATCCGGCAGCACGCTCAATCGTGTTAAACTGTATAAACGTACTTGGTCAGGTAGCGTGAGCAAACTCAAAAAGTTTCAGTGTGAACTTTTCAAATGACAACGTGGACATAACATTTTTGTTATGAAAACAGTATTTTTAAATGCCTCCATATTAGTGTGCACGTCATGTGTTCATCAACTGAATCCAAGAACCATGATCAGATTCTGTGTGAAACCAATTATGGCATTTTTTTATATTATTATTATTAAAGTCAAACATTGCTAAATAAAGAGGGAAAACTGATGTGAGAAAAAATCCCAACAGACTCCTCAATGTTTTTACTGGCAGATGGGATTACAGCAACGTCAGCTCAGGCAGCAATATGCACCCAGATTGCAAGCCTTGTAACAGGATAAAAGATTTTTGTATAAGAATAAGAACACGAACATGTTTTCCTGATTAAAATGGGGGATTTGAATTGAGTGTGTCCAAATTCACTAACATTAGCAAATAAAGATAGGGGAATTGATGTAAATGGCCTACTTTTTTTTTTTTTTTTAGAGGAACTACAGTACCAAAGCAATTGTTGGAGATTTCTTTTGTCTAGACTCAACCCCATTTTTCTCTTCCGTTTATCTACTTTAAGCAATCATTTAAAGATGCTGCTGGCTACTGTGGGTTGGATTAAGTGGAAACATCTGTCGGTGCCATTAAGGCAACATTTATCAAGGACTCCATAATTAACATTAATAAAAAGGCTGATATTTATCAGCATGGTGGTGGATCACTATGTTGTGACCTCCGGGTGGTTACATGTCTAAAGTTTCTGTCCTTGGCAGACAGGAGCAAAGCCTTTATATAAATATTTAGGCCTTTTGTATTTTAAACAAAGCAAAACTTTAACCGATTCCCAGCCTTCTTTTCTTGAGGAGTGTTCGCATTTTTATTTCAGGATTGCACTGTGTATGTCCACCACCTCTCTTTCTTCTTTCTTTTTTTCCACCTTTCTCTCTTTCTTCTGATACAAAAGTGACACCACCATTACAATGCCATTTGTGTTCTATTACATTTACAAATATGCGTGTAAAGTAAAGGTGAAAAGGTATTATAACCACCAAAGGTATTATAAAGTATCCTTCACAACAACAGGCCCAGGGTCCTGAGTTCAGCTCAGGTTACTGTGAGTTTGAGAGTTTTGCAGGTTCTACTCATATATTGTTCCGTCAGGTTTCCTGCAAGTAGGCAGACCATGCTATATACTGCCACTACGTGCAAATACAACCTATCAATACACTTAGAAAACAGTCATTTTTGCTATATTTTTGCCACTATGCTACAATTTACTATCCATCCATCTTCTACCGCTTATTCCTTCTTCAGGGTCACGGGGAACCTGGAGCCTATCCCAGGAATCATCGGGCACTAGGCAGGGTACACCCTGGACAGGATGCCAGTCCATCGCAGGGCACAATCACATACACACTCACACACCCATTCATACACTATGGACACTTTAGACACGCCAATCAGCCTACCATGCATGTGTTTGGACTGGGGGAGGAAACCGGAGTACCCGGAGGAAACCCCCGCAGCATGGAGAGAACATGAAAACTGCGCACACACGGCCTCAGCAGGAATCAAACCCCGGACCCTGGCGAACATGCTAACCACTAAGCCACAGTGCGCCCACTACAATTTACATTAAAATCTAAATCATTACAATATACATTTTTGTATTATTGCATAAATACTTTTAACATCTCAGGCATGAAACATGCTTGTGTCACCCATTAGAGTTTATGGAAAAAGGTACATTTTATTCTTGTCCCACAACATTTACACAACCTTGTTACCTGAACACAATCACCCTGATGAAATATTTGGAGTCTTCAGTCCCTCCAGGATTTCACGATTTTGCATTCACAGAAATTAGAGCAAAATCAAGCCATTACCTTATATGTTCCGTAGATTTGGGCCAAGACTTGTCACGTGACGTCATCATCACAACACATTCACATGCCTCGAACAGTGGTACAGCTAATTTAATTACCATTTACCAACAACCATCACTGAGAAAGGCCACGCAAAACAATTTCGTGCAATTTCAATTTTGAATTCACTGCTTTTCAAGCAGTTTTCTGGGGAGACAAAAAGCACACAAAAATTCAGCAAGTTGCAGCAAATATTTTTGTTGGGAAAGCCGCAGTAAAATCAAGCATTTTGGGCTGCAATAATCACAAAAAAGTCACTACTCACACCTTCAACAGGAACTTTCTTTGAATGGACAACCCTGCTACCCAAATTATAGTCTAAAAGCAAATTATTAATCTACTATCATTAGGATGTCTGTAATGTCTTCTTGACAGTAGCCTGGGTGATAGTTAATCACATTGTGTATTTGCTAATTATATTTTAAAAAACAAAACAACAACAACAACAACAAACCCTTAGTCACTATTACCTCTTCTTAAATTTTCCTTTCTTTTTTTGGCCTGAGATTAGTTAACACATTTCTCAATAGTACATGTATGTTTACTTTTATATGATGATGATGATTCTTCTTCTTCTTCTTCTTCTTCTCCTCCTCCTCCTCCTCCTCATTATTATTATTATTATTATTATTATTATTTCAAGTAAGTCTGGCGTCAGGAAGTGTTTAAGCACTTTGCATCAAATTCCATAGCCAATTGTCATGGCTACATGGATCAGAATTACACACCTGTCACTTTGACGCCATTTCCCCCCTCAGAGGAAAAAGGTCGCCTACACAAACCAATGACTGAGCTGGGCATCTTTTCACCTCCATATTTAAGTTACACTTGTGTTTCTTCGAACTGAACTCTTACCATGAAAAACAGCACAACACTACGTCAGTCCCTGAGGGCTTTTGTTATTATTCATTTACCTTCTCCATGTTTAATTGACTCTACACAGAAGCCATATTGTTGAAAGGTCTCGCGCTGCCCTCTAGCGGCCATTTTAGTTTACCAGTCAGGCCAATTGCGTTTCTGAAATCACCTGAGATTCATTAATCAGTCGAGTCCTCGAGTCTGCTTTCGCCTCTTCTTTCAGTAAGTTTAATGTTATAAAGCTATATATATATATTACAGTGATATTAGTTATTCAGAATTTATAAACACAGGCCTGAATGATATTTCTCGTTTCAAACTAGAGCTGAATGAAAACAGTTCTCACTATTAAAGTGGATTGAATGCAACACATTTCAAGCATGTCATAGTTGTAAAAACTTTTAAATGACTGTCATATAATGATTATATATATATATATATATATATATATATATATATATATATATATATATATATATATATATATATATATTTTTTTTTTTTTTTGTCTTATTTATTTTGACCCAAAAAAGCTATATAGAAATGATCTGTTTAAGGGACTCTGTGGCTGTAAAAGCAACAAAAAATCTTTTTTAACACACACACACACACACACACACCTCTGAATTTTGCTTGTGTTGCTAGTGAGGCCTGAATTTCAATGAAATGACTACCTGCTTTGAAGAGGTTTCCATAACTTCTCTTGGCCTGTCAGACATAACCAGCTCTTCATCCATTTCTGATAAAGTTTGTGTGTACTGGGGTAAGACCTGACTTCTTTTTATTCTTCTTCTTTTTATCCCCTTTTTTTTGTCTGGATAAATATTGTCATATGCTTACTTTTCATTCATGTGTTTCAATTTTATCCAGGATGTGAGCTCAGTTCCAGCCAAACCACAGCTGTGTTTGAGGCAGAAGATGATCTTTTGGAGAACCAGTTCTTCATCAAAACAGTAAGATTACTCATCTGTCCATAAGTGATGGATCTTCTGCCCTGGACTGGCTCAAAACCAGATTTAGATTGAAGCCTATGTCTAGAAGGTGTCCCCCATAGCAAGATGACTTCCTCCTGCTAAAGCATTCATTTGAAATATCTTTAAGACAAGATAGAAGGCCACATTTGGACTCGATCAATACAGCATGAAAATCCACCCCAACCTCACCCTCCCCACAATAATTTAAAAAAAAAAACTCACATACTATTATTAGTTGTTCCAGGAGCAACTATGAGATGGCCAGCTGCCAGCCCACCCGTACCACTTTCATTTGGCCCGCATATGGCCATGGAACAGCGGCAATGAACTCATCCAAATCTGGCTCCCAGAACACAGGAACAAGTCAACCTTGATGACATCCTACCTCAAAACATGATGTGAACCAGAGCATACAGTTGAGCATCACTTTCGGTCCAAAACCGCAATCCTGTGCAAGAAGTACAGTACATATGGTTCGATGCATCTAACCCAATTTCTAAATGGTATTAAACCCTTGAATGTGGATCCTCACATTAGTATTGCTGTTGCATTAAGTTCCCTTTGCATCCTTAAACTCAAGCATCTGAAACCTGGGTAGAAAATGAATTTGATACTGCATGCGTCGAGTATTGTGGATGAATTTGAAAGTGACAGTTTGGGAATAAATGGTGCTGCTTCTAAAGTGTAATGGTGCGAGCCACTGTGCTGAGAATAACGAAAGTCTAAGGGAAGGCAAATGACTGACCTCTCTTTCTTTCTTTTTGTTCCCAATTATTAAAAGTTGGCTTGTAAAATCATTCAGTTTCTGTTAAGCTCCTAAAAATGTGCAACAGCTACCCCCCCATAAGTTTTAGTACAGGTACTTACCTGTAAATTCAACAATATCATTTAGACAGCATAATAATCCCTTTGTAATTTGGGTTAATTTGCTGTTTAAGCTGCAGTGAACTAAATTAAAGTGTACTTTGTCAATAGTTTTTTCAAACTTGGACTCGTTTGAGTGATTTGAATGTAATTCGACTTTCTCCTGCAGATATGCCTCGGTGCACAGGCAAGTGACGAGATGCATGTAGTTGCTGTATCAGACGGAGTTGGCGAGTCCAAGCCTGTTCCAATTGCCACTCTGCGTCACTGTTTGCCCATGGTGAGTGGATCACAATCTAAACGAACGTCCAGGACAGTACATTTAAGCAGCATGCACTTGATCTTGCACTTTATCCCGTGTTTCAGGTCAGCTTCCCTGCCTTGGAGCTCATGCCACCTGTTACCTTCAGTTTATGTTCAGGCAAAGGGCCGGTGTTCATCTCTGCTCAACATATTACACGTGAGCACTTATTACACGTACACGCAACCTATTACACGTGAGCATGCAGTGTGCATAGCTTTCTGTATGGTTTTCATAAAGGATTATATGTTCCATTTTTGTCTTTTCAGTTAATCCTACAGAAAACACAGAGGAGCAGGAGGAGGAAGTAGGAGGTGGCTTCTTGGTTGACGATTTGACCGACTGAACCCTCCTGAATTGTCATCGATTAACTGTGTGGATGAATTTGAACATGTTTTGTGATCAAAATGTACAGCTTGGATCTGTGGGTCCAAACATCGATATGTGTACGTCACTGAATGTGTACCATGTCTATGAATCAGAAAAGCAAGACAAATGTGAAAGGAAAGAAATCCACAGACTTTGAGTATATTGAGGCAGCAGGGTTGTGATGTTATTTGTTTGCCTTTTCCTTTATAACTAATCACATACAGTTGATGAACGGTCAAGTCATTGTTGAAACGAACGAATGATGATTGCTGTATTGAGTTCACTGTTGCATCTGAAGATATGAATACAGGTGGGTTTGGTCATCTCTCTGACCCTGAACAGTAATTATTTGTATTGTTAGTAAGTGTGGTAAGTGTGGTGTGTTTTTCGAAGAAAGAAAATGTGCAGTTAAATGCCACTTTTATCACTGATGCAAATCAGCCTGGATGTGAAATAAAACATTAAGAATGGCAGCTAAGATTTTAGAAAAGGTCTGAACACTTGATAAGCTAGGTTAATAAAATAAACGAGTTATTAAAATAATTAGTTTTTAAGGTTTTTATTTTCATCAATAGGCAATATTAATTACTGTAAGGTGCTAGTAGTGGGGAAATGGCCATGAAATCAGCATTAACCTGTTAATTATGAGCTAATAGTTTCAACAAGCTATAAAACGGGCTGCGTCCCAAATCGTTTATTAAACACTGCATCAACATTATGCAATACTGCAGTTTACCATAGAGGGCGTAGTGTACTATTTATGCATTTGATGCGGTTTCGGACATAGCCCATGGGTGCTGGTTGCTGAGAACTGTTTCGTATGCAACCATAGCAACAACCAGTAAACACGTAGGCCAGTTTGGTTCACGCGACGCACTTTTAATATCGCGAGAACGGATGAAAAACCCATCTTTTGACACTGAATAAGTAAGACGGTATTTCACGCAGTCATGGCCTCCTGTGTTTCTGCGCCCCGGGATACCCCCGTGGCGGCGATCAACACCAAGGAGAAACTTCTGGAAGATTTCCAACGCGACTCGCATCCTGACAAGGTCTGCCTCGCGCGCAGAGGTGAGTGACGCAGCTGCGGAATTGATGGTGCGCGCGAACCATCACTTACCACAGGAGCTGTTCCTAAATACCTGGTCATTTCATGCATCTTAATTCAGATTTAATTCACATCAAAGTCCAGGTGTAAATGCGCCTGAGATGTACCTGGTAATTTCATGCATCTTAATTCTGATTTAATTCACATCAAAGTACGGGTGTAAATGCGCCTGAGATGTACCTGGTAATTTCATGCATCTTAATTCTGGTTTAATTCACATCAAAGTCCAGGTGTAAATGCGCCTGAGATGTACCTGGTCATTTCATGCATCTTAAATCAGATTTAATTCACATCAAAGTCCAGGTGTAAATGCGCCTGAGATGTACCTGGTCATTTCATGCATCTTAATTCTGGTTTAATTCACGTCAAAATCCAGGTGTAAATGCGCCTGAGATGTACCTGGTCATTTCATGCATTTTATTCAGATTTAATTCACGTCAAAGTCCGTGTGTAAATGCGCCTGAGATGTACCTGGTAATTTCATGAATCTTAAATCAGATTTAATTCACATCCAAGTCCAGGTGTAAATGCGCCTGAGATGTACCTGGTCATTTCATGCATCTTAAATCAGATTTAATTCACATCAAAGTCCAGGTGTAAATGCGCCTGAGATGTACCTGGTCATTTCATGCATCTTAATTCTGATTTAATTCACATAAAAGTCCAGATGTAAATGCGCCTGAGATGTACCTGGTCATTTCATGCATCTTAATTCTGATTTAATTCACATCAAAGTCCAGGTGTAAATGCGCCTGAGATGTATCTGGTCATTTCATGCATCTTAATTCTGATTTAATTCACATCAAAGTCCAGGTGTAAATGCGCCTGAGATGTATCTGGTCATTTCATGCATCTTAATTCTGATTTAATTCACATCAAAGTCCAGGTGTAAATGCGCCTGAGATGTACCTGGTAATTTCATGCATTTTAATTCAGATTTAATTCACATCAAAATCCGGGTGTAAATGCGCCTGAGATGTACCTGGTCATTTCATGCATTTTATTCAGATTTAATTCACATCAAAGTCCAGGTGTAAATGCGCCTGAGATGTATCTGGTCATTTCATGCATCTTAATTATGATTTAATTCACATCAAAATCCAGGTGTAAATACTCCTGAGATGTACCTGGTCATTTCATGCATCTTACTTATGATTTAATTCACATCAAAGTCCAGGTGTAAATGCACCTGAGATGTACCCTAGTCATGTCATGCGTCTTGATCGTATCCTCATAAAAATCCTGGTAAATATCCTGGTAAAATTTGAATTCACATCCATTTACACTTGTAGCTAAATGCATCACCTAGTAGATGGAAAGCTGATTGCTATGTTGTGTATAATATGCAAATCAGCACATTTCATTTGACCTGTAACTTCCTGTGTTGTCATCCGGATGTATTTATAGTATATCTTGAATTTATAGAAATGCTTTGGGATTTAGATCTGTTCATCCTTTACGCATTTACACATGCATTTTAATGTGGATAATCCCGATCCAGATACTGTCACGATAATCAATATGAATGAGATGACCAGATGTAAATAGGCAATAAATCAGTATTAATTATTGACATTTTTTTATTATATTTATAATAATTTAAAATGTCACATAGGTGCAAAACACCAGCAATGTCCCTGCTCTAATACACAAACTGGACTATTAATCGACTAATTAGAACCAGGTGAAGAGGGAATTGACCACACTGTGCCACCAAACGCCACCACTGTGCACCTCAAATGCTCTCAAACAACACTGTAGCCGAATTACTAACCTTTGTGTACTTCTTCCTTTTCAGAATACGTAGGCGAGGATGGTCACCCCATAGTGAATCCTCTCATCCAGAAGATCAAGCAACAAATTGCCACTGACCCCACACTTATCCCGGAGTATCCACCTCCACTTGGCATCCCAGAATTCAGCAGCAGGGCATCGCAGCTGGCCTTAGGTCGGGATAGCCCTGCCATTTTGGAGAATAGGGTGACGTGTGTTTCTTCTTCTACTACAGTGGTCCCTAACCCCCGGTCCGCGGACCGGTACCGGTCCGTGGGTCATTTGGTACCGGGCCGCACAGAAAGAATAAATAACTTACATTATTTCCGTTTTATTTATTATCTGGATCTGAAAAATGACCGGATTTTCTCCGTTATAACCTTCTACGACTCACTCTTGATGCATGTCAAGACGCTTGTCTCGGTCACGTGATACGTTGAAACCTTACCATAGAGACCAGAGAGCGTTCGGGGGGAGAGAGGATGTTACGAGGACGCTGCTAATAAAGTTGCAATTTCACATTGGATTCAAGTTTATTATTATATTTTTTAAAAATATCCCAGTTCTATGCCGGTCCTATAATTTTATTTTGTTGTATTTATCCGCCACACCTTTAAGGCCGGTCCGTGAAAATATTGTCTGATATTAAACCGGTCCGTGGTGTAAAAAAGGTTGGGGACCGCTGTTCTACTACACACACCTTCACGTTTAGAATGTGTGATTTCAGTGATCTTTTTCCTTATCACACTGTAGATGATCCCTGTAAAACCTTGGTATAATTCTGTAAAAGAATGTCCGAGAATGTGTCCTCCATGTCAGATTCAATAATGAAGACCCACTAACAATAGCGATTAACCAGTGATTAAAGAAAATTACTACATTTTGCTTATATCGTCAATCGGCATGATCCGGGGTTGTGCAGAAATCATGCTTGCATAAATAGAAACATTCTTCAAACTGTGCTTAAGGTCATAAACTTTCTTACAGTGCCAGAACTTGAGGGTTTTTAGTCGTAATGGCACTAAATCATCAGCATGTCACGTTATGCAAACTGCAGAACTCAGCTTTTGACCAAACAGTTCTTTTACAATGTGTGACTTTTGTCTGAGACAGCGACATCAGACTGACATCATACAGCTACAGTCTGTCTGTATGAGATATGACTCTGTTTGTTGAAATTGCTCGTTAAATCCATGGGCTTTTTTATTCGTCATTGACAACTTGGCAGCTGAATACACTGATAACACCAGTGACGCAATATCTACACTGTGTAGTTTGTTTAGACGAGAGAGAAGAACGGTAGAAGCCTTTGACTGGATGTTGGGTTGATCTGTAAAGCAAAGGCCGGTGTTTCTTGTAAATATTTAATCTTGTGGCACCCTTATTTGTCACTGATGATATAATATCCAGATGGTAACAGAATAACATGCTTGGATTACACAAAATGCCGGAAGATGAGAGACACAACGACAGAGAGAGATCATTTGACCTCCAGATCATTTCTCATATTCACTCTGAAATCTGCTTGCGTGTACTTTACTTTGGCGCTGTAACTGTAAATCCATCTGGCATTCACAAGGTGGTAACTGTAAGGCAGGAGGATCCTGAAGCAATTCAAAAGCTAAACGCTGTTTTTTTTTTTCACCTGTGTTTTCATACCTGCCAATCAGCAAGCGTTAAACCATCTATTGAGACTAATGTTTTTTTTCTTTTCATTTTCATTTCATCTTTCTTGATCCTTTAGATCTCACTAAGATGCATTCGATTAGAGTAAGTCAAAACCTAGTATCGGAAATCATTAGAAGGAACATGTGCATCTAAATATACTGAATCCTGCACATCAGTGTTGTCACCAAATGCATAAAGCATCACCTCTGAATGCCTAACTCAAGGAATTCTATAAATATGACTATTTTATGAGCGGTAGTTACGCTCGGTAAAACACTGTTTTCTTCCGAACAAAACAAGGAAGTGTTTTACGCCATTGTTTTGAGTTTTTGAGTACACTTGTGATGGGTTAAACCACTGCAGGTTGTTGTTGTTGTTGTTGTTGTAGCCCAGCAACATACTCCTGATAATCACAGAGTGCTCCAGGTGAACTGCGAGTGGTTTTGCTGGAATATTTGATGAAAAAAATATTTAAGATTATAAGACACACTCTTAACTGCTGCCCCGTAAACATTGTGCTCCACGATACAATTCTAAAGCGGAGAAAAAGAGAGTCGAAGAGTAGTCATAAAAAAATGTATAATGTAAATTATATGTTTTTTTTAAAAACCATACACTTCTACTGTAGCTGGTACTCGTTTTCCTTTTCAAACCTTATTAAGGCAAGCCATAAGAGGTGAATAATATAGATTGTATGCAAGATCGGAAAGTAATTGCACTGGATGGGAAATGTGAGATGCAATAGACAGAGAGAATTGCTTTTTGTGACATAAAGAAAACATGCCACACGGAAAAGCAGAACCTTCGCTGCATTACTCTTACACTGCATTATCGCTCAGTGTAAAAACAATCAGCTGGGATTACTTTGTAAGTACTCAACTTCATGAAGGTAGTGTAATGACCAGGACTGTTGCATCCTTGGGTTATAATGTGGAGTCTTTATGAGTGAACATATGGCTGTCTCTTTATTATTATTTCACTCTCTGCAGGTTTTAGTTGTACAGACGGTGGGCAGCTCCGGAGCTGTGCGTCTGGGAGCAGAGTTGCTAAAGCATTACTTCTGCGTCAGCTCTTCCTGGGCCGGCGACGTTCTCCTGTCTTCTCCCTGTGATGGTGTGTATAACACTAGCATTGGGATAAAAGTTCAGCTCTTCAATCTAAAGACACCAGTGATCACCAACTGAAAATCTGCCACCTTGCATTTTGTTACAGCTGTGGATCTAGTAGATCAAGCTCACTTGAAGATCTTGGTTATCTGGATTAGATGTGTGAGATTAGAGATGCATCTTAAAACTGTAGGACGTTCAGGATCTTTACTGATTAACGCTTGTCGAAATAACATCCAGCCAAGCTCCAAGACTCATATGTACCACGATTGCCAACTTTGGACTTCTAGCTAGAGTGAAATTTATGAATCAAATACTTTTTTTGCTGTGCGTAACATCATACATCACTTTTTTTTCCCCTTTTGACTGTTTGTATTTCTTCCTCCCTATGCCCTTGTCTTTGCTCTCCACTGCCATCACTACTTTTCATGAAAGTCCCCATGAAATCAAAATGGATGTTTTGTGGCTTGTAGTATGGCATGAATATGTCGGACTGATGGTAATCTATAAGCTAGTGTCCAAATTTACAGTCTCACTCTACCACCAATATGGATCAACAATTTTGATGACATCCTTCTACACTTCAACTTCTCATCAGATTTTCTGTCCAATCAAATGCCCTCTAGAATCTGAAGTGTCCCGCCCTGTCGAGTTTGGCTTAACCCGGCTAGTTATCATAGACAAGCGTTACTGTACTGGTCACTTTTGCACATGCACAATTTCTCTCCCAATAGATGTTTTATATGGAACAATGGTAATGTTACTTATAACATTGTACATGGAGAATTGGTTCCAGCGTAACATTAATTGTAAACCAGCTTGTTGACAGGAATGAAAAAGAATGTTTATAATAATAATTATGGCTATCCCCAATGACATACTAATTTTAACCAAATCTTCAGTTATTATAAAAATGGAACATATGATCTTCAGATATTAATGATTCAACCTTATGACATCCCCAACATTTAGTAAATGGTCTTTCCATTTTTGATAAACATTTTAATAGTAATTTTATTATTGTCAGGATCAAGCCTCCATCCAATTCAAAATGTCATAAACTTTATCATGGCGCATCATCTGGACATTACCTTAAAAATATACATCTGTTATCTCTACCTCATTTTAGGTTGACTTTAAAATGGACATGACAAAAACTTTCACTTTAAAACCATATGATATTTTACTTTGTTTACAAAACCCTTTTTTTTCCTGAAAAGCAAAATTGCATAATTAACATTTAAATTATATTAACAAAGCTTTACAGTCACAAGACAAGAGGAACTCGCATATACTGTGTATATATATATATATATATATATATATATATATATATATATATAACATAAAACCCTCATATATATTATTATCTTCTGTAACACTGATCTTAATGTATTCTTTAAAACGCTTTCAAACATGAGAGTACAAAACAAGAAACTCATGAAAATGGTAAAAAAATTTCAGCGTTTCAAATTCATGTAACCGCACAAACAGCCTCAGTTTTCCCAGAAGATCTTGCAGTTGCACGGAGAAGAGATATGCTGAAAATAAGGAAGGGACCTTCAGCAGTATTTTATATTAGGGAGGTGGGACTCCCTTATCACGGCTGTGATTAGTCTGACAACTGACAGACATGGTGTTATTGGTGCTTCCAGGATTGGTCTCACCCGAGGCGGTTCCCATAGTGAGATACCGAGAGAATGTTTGAAAGAGAACATGATATAACATGGTATTGTGCTGTATAGTTATCTTCATCTTTTCTTACTGTCCCACTACTTCATAAGTATGAATTTAGACAACATGAAAACTAGACACTATCAACATGAATTTGATTAATATTTGTGGAAAATGCATAAGAAATGCTAAACACTTTATCATTGTGTTCTTGTCATGCTTCTGACAGCCCATTCATTTGAGCTGTTAGTGTAACACTCTCTCATTGTTAAATTACATTTCTGGTGTGATTTGTTCACAGAGTCATTACCTGGTATCTTTAAGGCAGCAGGCATTGAGGCGGTGAAACGATACCGCTACTGGGACAGCGGGGGTCGCAAAGTGTGTGTGGAAGAAATGTTAGAGGACCTGGAGAAAGCTCCGGAACAAAGCACGGTGGTCCTTTCTGCCTCAGGACACAGTCCCACCGGAGCCGATCTCTCACAGGACGAATGGAAACGTGTGGCTGAAATCCTGGTGGTATAGTGCTGTTTGGTTTCTGTTTAGTAACAGACAATTTTTTTAACTGACTGTTAGAAAACCATGCGAATGCAATTTCCAAATAATAAAGAAATATATTGAAAACGTGATATATTCTACTTGGCCTTTAGGAAACAATAGTACTGTATTGCAGTGCATTCCATTTTTATATGATGCCATACTATATAATAAATAATACTTTGCCATATTGCATATTAATAATATAAAAATATTAGGCAATACATGAAAACATTTCTTAGAATCTCTAAACCATTTAGTGTATTAGTATGCACTAATTATATTAAAATATAAAACACTTCATTTTAATAATTGCAATAATTAGCCATTAGGATGAATCCTTATTATAAGCAGGGACGTTATGAAACTCTGTAAAACTCTTCACGCTGAGAATGTACTGTTGTAGGAAGCTACTCTTTGACATGTTATAGTTTAAAGATGAATGTTGTATCAGGTACGTGTTTATTCAGTACCTCTCCTTTTCTCCTCTCTCAGAAACGTCGGCTTCTGCCTTTCTTCTTGCTGCCAGCTCAGGGTTTGTGCAGCAGGGACATCGATCAGGACTCCTGGGCACTGAGATATTGTGTATCTTTGGGGATGGAATTACTGTGTGCTCAGTCTTTCTCCCACAACTTCAGCCTGTATGGTGAGAGCAAACATATAATATAGTTCAACTGTATCCTATAGACATATGAAGAAAATGGCATTTAATGAGAATAACCAAATAAAAATAACATGATTAGTTAAGGTTGTATTCAGGGTTGAGCTACAGTATTCAGACATCAGATGTATTGACAAATTTCAACTCAGACAGATGAATGAGAGTTGCTTTTATCATTAAAAATGAGAGCAAAGAAAAAAATCTGGTCCTTCAGTCTGCATTTTCTATCCATTGCTTTTTGGGGTTTAGAGGCAAGTTTGTTTTTAAAGGCGGTGGTCTAGACACTGTTGAAAAAACCCAATCTCTGAACCTTGGAGGTATGAACTGTTTGTCTAAATTGAATAGGGTGCCAAGAGAACAGGATCTCCTGAAGCATGTGCGTAACCTGACTCTGAACACAGATAACTTGCCCAGTGTAAATATTAATATTGAATGAGTCAGGTTCATTTTTGTGTGTATATTCTGACTCAAAAACTATAACTTTTTACATTTCAAAGGCTAGTTTGCAAGATAAAACATATTAACTTTCAATAACATATTTGAATTATGTTTATTCGTTCAACCCAGGCAGCCAGATGTAACATTGTGTAACTACACATTTCTCCTTGGAGAGCCTGCCTGTTGTTTGGAAAATATATTTCAATTCTGTGCAATTCTGCATTTAATACGTTCAGTGAAGTCTTTTCTCGGTGCAGGCCTACCCTTCATGCTTCACATGTCTAAGATTGTATCCAATCTGACTTTCTCAGGAGAGAGAGTGGCTCACCTACTGTGTGTTGTGAAGGAGAACACCACTCTGCTGGCTGTCCAGTTCCAGGCAGAGAAGATCGTCCAGACGCTCTGGTCCCGCCCACCAGTGGAAGGTGCCAGAGTGGTAACAACGGTGCTCAGCAATCCTGCGCATATGGTGGAATGGTAAGCCTGTTCATACTCTATTTACAGCGAATCGTTTGTTATTGAACTTGGGGGGTGAGATCGGGTGAGACCTTTATTTATAGCTTGACTTTTGTAATTTGGCCCAAAGAAGAAAAGTAACAGCAAAGGAGAAAAAATACAAAGAGCAGAAGAATGGCTCAATTTGTTAAATGCAATTGAAATTAAAATCTGTATCATATTTAGGAATATAAACAGGAAGGAGCATTTGTAAAAATAAATAAATAAATAAAATAATAATAATAATAATAATCATAATAATAATAATAATAATAATAATAATAATAATAATAATAATAATAAAACCCCCACGAAATTACATTACTCTTGTTGGTTTTAGAATTTTAAAGTAGACGTTTGCAAAATATTGGCCCCCTTTATATTATACCAAGATTTTTCTCCTAGTGAGGATTTAATACCAAAATTGTGCACATCAGTATTCAGACCTCAGATATATTGAGTCAGTTAAGCGGGAGTTGATCGTTTGGGCGGAGCTGAAAACAGATGTGTAGCTCAATTGATCACAGCTCTGACCTTGAACTTCCTTTGATTTTTCTTGTGCAATATGTGCTTATGTGAGGAGCAGTATTAAATCCAGCTCCACTCTCTGACAACTGACATAATCACAATATGTAGTGCTGAAATCCATGTTTTGGGCTGTAAATCCACTCAGGAATCTATGAGATGTTATTCAAGGTTAATATTCGATACGTAAATATGACACTATTAATTCATCAGTAGTGTTGTCCATATAAAGTCCTTCTTTAGTCTGCGATCTCTATGTCCTGATTGGCTTAAAATCGAGTGCTTGTGTTTTAAAGTGGTGTCTGCTAAAACAACAACAAAAATGATAATAATAAAATAATAATTATAATTAAAAAAAAAAAATCTGAGACCCAGCTGTAATAATCTGAATTACTCATCCATAAAATCGATTTCAGAGGCTTTATGCCTTATTAAATAACTGCTTTAAATGACTTTTCTGACAGGCAGGAAGGGCTAAAAGGTACAGTGGAGAAATGCATGCTGATAAAGGAGCGTCTCCGAGAGAAGCTGCGGCTGTTAGGAAGCCCAGGCACATGGGAGCACTTGATTAAGTCGGGAGGACTCTACTGTTGTATTGGACTCTCTGGTGAGCGTTGTTTGGGTTGACAAATCAATTAAATAAAGTGAGTACATTTTACCGCTCATAACAGATGTGTGACCACAGCTTCATTAATGGAAGATCAAGCCAGAGATCGACGTTTTGTCTGAAGGGAAGTTCACAGTCACCAAAGAGCACGTTCTGCACACACACACAGACGGGGTTATGTAAAGATGCATTGTAGACTCACCGACTAACTGCTTTGCCAATAATTCAGCCGTTTCTAAAAGATCCTTCAGTTCATTTTTAATCTGTCCCAAAGCTGCCAGTCGTCTTCATTCAAGTTAAGCTGGAACAAAGCTTACCTGAGAAAAGGTCAGAGAAAGTTAGCAAGCCACTTTTCCTTCCACAGAGCAAACTGTTGCTCTAAAAAGACCCTCTTTTTGCCTTCCTTTGGTACTTGGTTGATGGTTGTGGATGAGTCATTTTCCAGATGATTCATTTGTGATCATTTTGGCGAAGTGCACGAGTCACGCATTTGCAGACAGCTTTGATATGTAACGGGAGAATTTTGAAGTCTGTGCTCTTTTCAGATCGTTCGAGCAGATTGTCCTTTTAAAAACTTTCGCCATCTAATGAGCGCCTGAGTGTGTGCAGAATGGGATGTTTAAAGAATTTAAATGCTTCACAGTGTGAAATGTCACTGCAATTCCTATCTCTGTATTGATCTTTCACCAACGAATGAGTAGGAATGCAAACGCAGGAGTGATGTCTATTATAAATGGTGGAAAATTGTGTCCATCTGACATCGGTAGTAGAGTGTGAGTTGAACAAAATATGATTGAGCTGAATTCATTTGCACTCTCTCGTTCGCTGTTGACGTGTATGTAGGACTCGTGTCTGTGAAAGGGGAGGATAATTTCACTTCGGTTTTAAATTCTGAACCAGAGCTTTACAGCAGTGACTCATCTAGTGGGAAGTGATTATAAAAAAAAAAACAAGGTTGAAAGAAAGGTCAGTGAATCGTTGCCTGTTTCTAAGCATTTAATTCATTTTGTGCATTAGTTCAGCAGGTGGAATTTCTGGTGAAGCAGAGGCATGTGTATCTGCTCCCGGGTGGCTGCTTCAACGTGAGTGCCATCAACAACAATAACCTGGACTACGTGGCAGAATCTCTTCATCTAATTTTGACCACTTGACTCTGACCTTGGCTGACATCATACAACTTAGACAGTTATGTCTGAAATGGATGTTGTGCTTCTGTGCTGCTTAGTCATATAGTTATGTCTTAGAGAATTTAATAAATAAATATAAATAAATAGGCCATGGGTTTTGCATACAACATAACTCAGTTTATGGCTATATGTAATGTTGTGGAACATCTGCAAAACAAGTTATTTAACGCTTAATCTTGAAATTAATAAGACCAAAAAAAGCACAATTTGTCATGTTGCTGAGAAACCAGAAAGTACAATATTCTGAAGACTCTCCCCGACTCTTATAAAGCACTGACACTGGAGACTCCTTCAATGAATGTTAAATAAACATCTCCTGACCAGTTCGGATTTCGTGACTTTTTGTGTGTGTGTGTGTGTGTGTGTGTGATTGTCGTGACCAAAAATTCTTGATATTGCTGCGGCTGAGTGATGTTTGTTGGTAAATGAGACCTTTTAGCTGTACTCATGCTCAACGCACGTGAATCGAAGAGGACTTTGGCTGAATGACGTGTCGTGATGACGTCACATGACACGTCTTGGCTCAAATCTGTGGAAAATCTGTGGTAATTGAAAAATTGCAAGCTCCTCCGAATATGTCCGCGATGTAAAATCCTGAATGGACTGCCTTAAAGAAAACTTATTGGTGAATAGCAAAATTACAGCAAATACGTGGTGTAATATAAATATACGGTGTGTATGCATGTTATAATTAACATATCTAATTAAATCCAAACTATCAGTCACTAGGATTTAATGGAGCCTAGTCAAGTGGAATTCATGCCGCACGGCAATGCAGTCATTACAGTGGGAAAATGTGGCATATAATTCATTACGGTGTTGCTGTGACACTCGATCTGTTTTTAAATAATGTCTAAATAATGAAATGCCATGTTTTTCATAGTTGAATGCAAGCCACCTTGAAGTAAACTCAAGAACCCACACCAGTGTGGAAGAAATTCATGGATCCCTTACGATCGTAGCACAGATCTATTTACTGGAAGCAAATGTGTGCAGTGGAAGGAAAGTGGAAAGTACCAATTACACACCACTGGTGTCTTTGCTCATGCATAGCCACAAAACAAAAAGGAAGATGAACTAAAAAAAAAAGGAAAGAAAGAAAATAAAATGTGGAGTGTTCACCAGGGAACCAAGTATATTGAGTTCAATTTGATGAAATGCAGGAGGATAGTGTATGATTTCACGTCCTTAATAATGAATGATTTCTGTCCGCCAGAGCCTTTTATCCAACTCAAATTAGGGCAGAGCACCAGAGCAAGCAGGCACGTCTGTCTCGTTAAAGCTAACCTAAAGGCATTGCTCTACCTCAGGGCCATCATAGATAACCATCAAAAGCCTAATTTGTTCATTTGCGCCAAGGTTCTTAACCCTCTGCAGGAAATTTTTATGACATTTTTATTTAGATGCCCGTGGGAGCTCTTCTATAATAGCAACAGGTTAAAATGTGTACACGTACACGTACACACACACACACACACACAGGAGTTTGCATGTTCTCCCCGTGCTGTGGGGGTTTCCTCCGGGTACTGCGGTTTCCTCCCCCAGTCCAAAGACATGCATGGTAGGCTGATTGGCAGGTCTAAATTGTCCGTGTGTGTGTGTGATTGTGCCCTGTGATGGACTGGCACCCTGTCCAGGGTGTACCCCGCCTCGTGCCCGATGCCTCCTGTGATAGGCTCCTGGTTCCCCTGAAGAAGGAATAAGCGGTTGAAGATGGATGGATTTATTTATTTATTTATATGGCACTGCTGATGTGCTCTGCCATCCTGTAAGATGTGGAAATTGGACTTCAATACAACCGAAACACAATGAGTCTTAAGTCTTACTCACAAGGAATGTGACATATGTTTAACCGCCTGCAAATTGATGTGTATGAACTATTCAAGGAACTAGGGTGCGCTTTTTGAATATACGAAGAGTAGTTCACTAGAAATCAATGAAACTGTGGTGTAGATTCATTTTGTCTTTCTGTCAACAAGTAACATAGTAAGTAAAGGGCAGTTTCCCAAACTGAGGTCTTTGTTGACACATAGACAATACATGATTGAACAAATATATACCACAGCACTGTTGATTCTGATTTCCTAGAACAGATTATCTAATCACAAGATATACACACTTTATGGCAAAAACTATGTGGACACCTGACCATCCCACCCATATGCACTTGTTGAACATCCCATTCCATTATCAATTTAGCCCACATTTTGCTGTTGTAATAACATCCACTCTTCTGGGAAGGCATTCGACTAGATTTTAAAGCATGTCTGTTGGGATTTGCTCATTCAGCCACAAGAGCATTAGTGATGCCAGGCACCGATGCTGGGCGAGAAGCCCTGGCGCACAGTCAGCATTCCAGTTTATCCCAAATGTGTTCAATGGGGTTGAGGTCAGGGTTCTGTGCAGGACACTTGAGTTCTTCCACACCAACTTTGGCAAACCATATCTTCATGGAGCTCACTTTTGTGCACGAGGGTATTTCCATTCTGGAACCGCTTAGTTCCAGTGAAGGAGAATCTTAATACTATAGCAAACAGAGACATCTTTTACAGTTGTGTGCTTACAACTTTGTGCCAACAATTTGCAGAAGACCCACATATGGGTGTGACGATCAGGTGGCCATACAGTGTAGTTTATACTAATGTACTTATTTCAATGTAATCTAAAACTAATAATAAACAGATTGCATTTTTGATATGGTGAACTTACCTATGAATAGACATACATAGAATGGCATGGAGAAAAAAACAAAAAAACATCCAGTGAGCAGCAGTTCTGCGACTGGAAATGTCTTGTTCATGAGAGAGGTCAAGAGGAGAATGCCCAGACTAATTTTGATCTGACAGAATGTCTACAGTAACATAATCACCACTCTTTACAACCATGGTGAGCAGAAGAGCATCAAATGCACTACCTGACAGATATTGTAGTAGATGGGCTACAACTGCAGAAGACCTCATTCGGTTTCATTCTGGACAGCCAAGAGCAGGAATCATTACACCCCTGTGCAATATGAGCAGCAACTACATTACCAAGCATGATGAAAGGAAATGTCCATAATATATATATATATCTATATATATCTATATATATCTATATATATATATATATATATATATATATATATATATATATATATATATATATATATATATATATATATATATATATATATATATATAACACAAAGACCTCAGTTTGGGAAACTGCCCTTTACTTACTATGTTACTTGTTAACAGAAAGACAAAATGAATCTACACCATAGTTTCATTGATTTCTAGTGAACTACTCTTCGTATATTCAAAAAGAGCCCCCTGGTTCCTTGAATAGTTTATACACATCAATTTGTAGGCGGTTAAACGTATGTCACATTGCTTGTGAGTAATACTTAAGACTCATTGTGTTTTGGTTGTAATGAAGTCCAATTTCCACATCTTACAGGATGGCAGAGCACATCAGCAGTGCCATAAAGGAAGCTGCCTACATGCTGCTTTTAATCTCTGCACAGACTGAACCCATCAGCTGTGCCTGCTAACAAGGCCAAAACTCAGCCAAATTACTTTCATAAATGACTCATGCACTAAATATGGCCTGGCCCTAAAGAGTCTATTTGTTATTTACACAAAAATTAGTTTGCTTACACAGATCAGGGATGATCAAAAAAAAAAAAAACCAACATATCCACTCTTTTCTTCTTGATCTTTGTTACAATCAGCCTTGCACTCTTCAGAGTCAGGCCACAAATGAGAATGGAAAAAATAAATAAATGAATATCTGTGGTATGAATAGCATCACAACACAACACAGTTGAAAAATATGAAGAAATAATATAAAGGAAAAATAGAATAAGAAAAATATAGCTCACAACCTTTTTAACCCTTTAAAGTCCCAGATTATTATTAAGTTAAATCATTTTAAAGCATATGATTCAGTAAGGACTATGAATTACCCAGTAACTACATTCTCATGCAAGTGACAAGCCTCAAGTCTTGAAAGTCACGTCTGTAATTGTAATCTGGACTTACGATGTGTTCCTTTAATGGCGTTTCAAAATTTAACTCAATCGGTTGAAATGGTAAAAAAAAATGATAAGGAATAAAACACAATGGAGTGTGCGGTTATAGGAAAAGAATCAGCGACGGAGGTGGAGGGTTTGGGGCGGGAACTGTTACTGTGACAGCCCTGAAGTATTATTATTAATAATTTAATGTTATTTTCCAATAACACCACATGCTGAAGTGATTTATTCCCATTATATCGTTCTTTTGATCAGTTTTTTGTTACAGTTAACGTTGTGGAAAGTTCGAGAAAGCGTTTTCACTTACGGTATAACAACGATAACCAGTCATTCATTATTACAGAGAAAATGCGAAGCTGTCCATCCTTCATAACAAAGATATTTCCTGTGATGGAAAAGTTACAGCTTTACATCTCACCTCTTCAAAGCACTGACACCGGAGACTCCTTCCAAAAATGCTAATTAACATCTCCTTACAGAAAACGTCACCATATCACCATATGCAATTTTTAATCTTGTGTTTGGACTAGTGAGATTTGAGTGTTCAACAGTTCATTGGTAGAAGTATGAATAATGACTACTTGTTTACTACCTTTTAAATCAACTATTCAGCTCATACATAGATCATCATGACACACAACAATGCAACTACTGTACACGTGAAGAAAACAACAAGAAAGTGAAGCCACTACAAATTTTCTTTATTGCTGTTCTTATCCTATTTCACTTCTGTCTGTCAACAGACACTGATCAGTGACTGTCCATTAACCCGACACCAAGCAGACAGAGAGAAAACATGCCCATGTATTCTAATTGTAATGTCTCCTGGCCACTTTGACCAGTCGTATCATTGGGATATGAACTTACAATCTTCTGATGATTCTGCAAAATTCTGCTACTGATTCAATTCAATTCAATTGTATTTGTATAGTGCTCTTAACAAGAGACATTGTCTCAAAGCAGCTTTACAGAAATATATAAACACAGGATCCAGATTTTAAGTGTGTGGATTAATCCCGATTGAGCAAGCCGGTGGCGACTGTGGCGAGGAAAGACTCCCTAAGATGCTATGAGGAAGAAACCAATCAACCAAATCAAATAGTACAGGTTGGATATCCACATAGGAGAAATTATAGGGGAGGCTCACTCCTCTACTTTAGGGGCCAGTAGAGGAGTGCACTTAGTACATCACAGAAATAGTATAACAATTTAAGAGTGCCGGTTTGAGAAAATAGCTATTGTACCTCGTGTTCACATACCCTGCGGATATGTGAAATACATGTCATTATGTAGTTCGAATGAAATTGTTGGGTATGCAAGACTACCAGTTGTTTTCTGTGGTGAACTGAACCTAACGTATACATCACAAACTCTCAGTCAATTCTCATCCTGTACATGTTTCTGGTCATGAAACCAAAACAATTGGGTACATTGTGTTTCTTTCAGCGTCATGTAATCTTCCTCGTGTTACACGAGTACGCACACACACTCGCGTCATTATAGTGCAAAGACTCATTCATCACGTACCACACAAAAAGGACAGAGGAAAAAAGACAAAATGCTAATGATGTGTAAATGTTGGAAGACACCAAAAAATGTCAGTGGAGGATGTGACCTCTTAGAGTTAATTAAAGACCTCACAAGATTCATGACTTTACACACTATTCATCAAGTCAAGCCTAATGTGACTGCCACTGTTGCCATGTCAGCCTCAATCAGATCAGTCTGCTTCTTTGCCTTGAGATTCCTTTCACTTCCTGTTATGGTTGAACTTTTCAAAGCTCCTAAACGCACTATATGGCTAAAAGTATAGTATGTGGACACCTGTGTTTGTTGAACATGCCATTCCAAAACCACGGATATCGATATGGAGTCGGTCTACCCTTTGCTACTATAACAGCCTCCACTGTTCTGAGAAGGCTTTCCAATCGATTTTGGAGCATGGCTGTGGGGTTTTGTGCCCATTCATCCATAAGAGCATTACTGAGGTTGAGCGGTGATGTCGGACAAGAAGGCCTGGTCTGCTTTCCAATTCATTCCAATGGCTCTGTGCTCAGGGCTCTGTGCAAGTTTGTCAACACCAATATTGGCAAATAATGTCTTTACGGACCTCTCTTTGTGTAAAGGGGTGTTGTCATTCATGGAACAGGTTTGGGCCCCTTAGTGCTAGTGAAGGTAATCACAATACTACAGCATACAAAGACGTTCTAGACCATTGTGTGCCTCCAAAGTTGTGGCAACAGTTTAGGGATGGATGACATATAGGTGTGATGGTCAGGTGTCCACATGCTTTTAGCCATATAGTGTATCTGCTAGAGCAAAGGAAAGGAAACAGATGTTGCTTTGTTTTCCGTCCTTCTGTCTGTTTCTGATTTATTCCCTCATCTCTAACTCCATTTTCCGACAAAACCATTTACTCCCTTCATATATCACTTTTTTTTATACCTGTTTCCCGCCAGTAATGTATAATTAGAGATATATTCATAGACCTGAGTGTCTCTTAATATCCAGCTGAGAGGAGGCGTAATGTGCTAACTGGTTTTCACCAACAAGCATTGAAAATATGGGTAATTACTCAGGATCACAGAGAAAGCTATTAATGCCTTGAAATTAGGGCTCTATCCTGACCCTACTTTCACTTGCTGTGTTCTTACACAACCACACATATATCGAAAGCAAAAGCCTCTTTCAGTGCACCTGAGCTAATGTACCTGAGCTCTAGTGCACTGTTCATCTGTTAAAAGCACTGCTACCAAGGTGAAGGTCAATTCTACCAATAGGGTTAATAAGAAAATGGCTATGTGCTCACTAGATGGGAAGAAATGAAATTTCAAGAAATGAAAGTGGACTTTATCCCCAGGATCTATACATCCTAGTTCATAAGCAGTGCATAGTGCCTATTCTCCTTAGCAACCTGATCAAAGTTGTGTGCTATGCAGGGTACATAAAAGTTATACAGTGTGTGAAAACCACCTGTGGACATGAAAATAATTGCACAGATGCCTCTTTGTCATTTTACTAAATCGACTTGTAGGTGAAAGGTGGTAGCTAGTGTTGGTGCATTTCAGCTCTAGTATTCAATCCTTGGGTTACTGTCTGTATGGAGTTTGAATAGGTTTGTTCATTTCCATACTACTATCACAAAACAGGAAGTAACATGTCGAGTTGAAATAATCACTTAGCTTCCACAAAATTTTGGTCCCAGGCCAGTACTTTCAATAAGACCAGGGATCTGTACTCTGGACCTCTCCACTTTCGCACTCTACCAAACATTCTGAACTCTCTGGGCAAACAAACGATTAAATCGACACTGATAACCAATTGCTGGAACTATCGGTTATCTGCAAAAATCCACACAGATTTTTTCCGATCATTGCTGGAGCGGCTGAGAAGAGTCCACTGTCATTATATAGCGTTATATAATGTCATTATATAACGTTATATTATATTATATAACGACATAAGTACAAGAGTGGCCTCTAGAGGCTAAATGAAAACTATCACTGACAAATTTTGTTGTGTTATTTGAAGTGGGTTTTTTTTTTATTCATTTTGGATGTCTCTATTTTTAATTGTTATTCGGAGTGTTACTTTGGATGTGTATCTTTTGTTACTTTAATATTTATTAAAGAGTTAATGTGTATATATATATATATATATATATATATATATATATATATATATATATATATATACTGCTCAAAAAAAATAAAGGGAGCACTTAAACAGCACAATGTAACTCCAAGTGTTCCCTTTATTCTTTTGAGCAGTATATATATAGTCTGGAGAAAAATGGCAGACAAAAGTGTAACTGCCCCTAGTTAATTACCCAGTCAACTACTACAACCCTGACCATCCATCCATCCATACCGCTTCATATTTTTCAGGGTCACGGGGAAACCTGGAGCCTATATTAGGGAGCATCGGGCACAAGACGGGGTACACCCTGGACAGGGTGCCAATCCATTGCAGGGCACACACACACACACACTCACACACCCATTCATACACTACAGACACTTTGGACATGCCAATCAGCCTACCATGCATGTATTTGGACTGGGGGAGGAAACCGAAGTACCCAGAACCCCAGCAGCACGGGGAGAACATGCGAACTCCACACACACAGGGCCGTGGAGGGAATCGAACCCCCAGGCCTGGAGGCGATTGTGCTAACCACTAAGCCAATTAACTAATGAATTTGTAGATGTTTAAAAATATCATTTTGCATTTGTGTTTCATTTCAGATAAAGCACCGCTAATGACTATTACACTATTTAATTTTCATTAGAGCTCAGTCATTTACACTTTGTAGTAAAAATCCGTCTGGAAGAATAGGGCTAATTTCATCTGCTCCCGGACCTGTACCTATTCCAGGCAGAGAGCTTTGGGAAATGTTTTTTTGATTGTTTGGGCTTGTCATATCTCCTTATCTTTAATTGTTTTACCAGTTTTCCTTGCACTAACCTTTTTCCTGATTTTATAAGAAATCATAAGAAAGATAACCTAACCTTAAACCTTTCAGATCTTTTTGTATGACTTGTGTCAGTTGAAACAGGTGCAGAAAATCCATTAGTCCTAGTAGAGTGGTGAGATTAAAGATTGAACAAATCAACCATCCAAAGCCACCATTGAAGACTGTGGTTTGAGATTATTGGGTGGTCCATTTGCACCCAATAAGACACAAGGCAGGCAGCCCCCTAACAGGCAGCTTCACCGAACAGTAGTAAATTGCTGTGCATTGATTTAGGCAGTGAAGTCTAAATACAGGTTTTGCTCTGTGAAGGTGCTCTGTGAATCAAATGGCACTTATTTAAAGGAAGACAGAAACACAATGAAGTGGCAGTGCAAAAAGTAATAAATCTGGGAATCTGTTGTTCCACTTTTTCATCAGAACACTGGATCTGTGATCTATGTAAAATCAAACAAATCCTCTCTTGCCTACAGAGGTTCTGTGACACATTAGGGGGAAAGAGATTAATGTGGAGTTTCGTAATTGTGTCTTGCTGAATAAACTGTTCCTTATTAAAGTGTTTGGAGGAGAACTCTTTTATATGTTGACTCACTCCAAGAAGAACATATTGTTCTCTTTTGAAGAGCATGAAAAATGTTACAGCATCCACAGCATCACCAGATAACACAGTGTACCGGCGAGCAGAAAGAAGTGTCACAAATGTGGTAGGCGTAAGTATATTAGTACTGTGCCTTCCAGAGTCTGAGTGACTGACTGCATCAGGACGGCTTGCCTGAGAAAAAATATGCTGTTTGCATCAATATATTAATTTCCTAGCTAAGTATGGGAAGTTAATAGGCATCTCACTGTAGTGAAGAAAAGCAAGCAAGGTCTTCAGGGAAGGACTCTGAGAACTATACTTGTATAAGATAAGATAAAATTAAACTTTATTGATCCAACACTGGGGAAATTCCCTCGTTACAGCAGCTCAATTACACACAAAACAGATAAGAAATATTACACATTAAATATAAATAGAATAGAAAAAATGTCTAAAATTTGTATATAAATATATACATATATAATAGGAATAGAAAAGTAAGAATAATAGTAGTAAAATCAATAACAATCACGGTAATATGTACACTATGAACACCTCCGTGTATGTACAGATGAATACGAATATGAATATATATAGATGAGTAACACCTCATTTATATACAGATAAGTGACAAATGGAATTGCACAGTTCACAGTATAAGGTGAACAACAAATAGCAATAAATTAATAAATGTTCATATTGCAGAATTATTGTGAACGTGTTGGCTGATGAAGCAAACATCTAGCAGTGCTACATTACGTTTTTGCATTAAAGAGTCTGACTGCTGTAAAGATGAAGGACCTGCGGTAATAATCCTTCTTATACTGAGGGTGAAGGAGTTGCTCAGGGACCCCAATGTCTCATACAGTAGGTGAGAGGAATTGCCCATGAATGGCGCCAGCTTTGCTAACATCCTCCTCTCCCCCACCCCTTCCATGCTGTCCAGAGGGTAGACCAGGACAGAGCTAGCCCTCTTAATCAGTTTGTTAAGACGTTTCCTGTTCCTCTCTGTGCTCCTGACTCACCAGGAGACTATTGCATAGAAGATAGTAAATGCTACCACAGAACGAGTCCTGCACACACCAAAAAACCTCCGTCTCCTCAACAGGTGGAGATGACTTTGGCCCTTTTTATACAGGACATCTGTGTTTATGGACCAGTCCAGTTTATTGTTGTGGTGAACACTGAGGAATTTGTACATCTCCACCCTCTCTATGCCATCCCCTGGATGTTCACCGGTGTAGACCGTGGTGGCATTCTACAGAGGTTGACCACCATCTCCTTTGTCTTATGGCGTTGAGGCAAAGGTGGTTTAACTCACACCAGTTGACAAAGTCAGCGATGACCTCCTGGAATTCCTGATCATTCTCTTCTGATACTCGTCCAACAATGATAGTATCGTCAGAGAACTTCTGCATATGGCAGCTGCTACTATTATGCCTGAAGTCTGCTGTGTACAGGGTGAAGACAAAGGGAGTGAACGCTGTATCCTGTGGTGCTCCCGTGCTGCTAACCACCACATCAGACATACTGGAGTCGTGAAGCCTCACATGCTGTGGTCTGTCAGTGAGATAGTTGGTGATCCATGCAGCCAGATGGCGATCAACTCCAGATCTCAAAAGCTGTAGGTATGTGGGTATAGATGTGCTATAGTTGTATGTAGTATAGGTCTATGTTCCAGGTATGATGTTGTTACTATTTTTCTACCTTGGGCCAAGTTCCAAGTTGGAAGTTAAGCCATTTTCCATAACCAGCAGCAAAATCTACTTTTGATTCTTCCTAACATGAAACATAACTAAATTAATAAATCCACAAAATGTGATTAGTAGTTCCTTCAAAAAAACAAAACCAAAAAAAAAAACATCAGAACTGGGGAAGTATGGTGGTTCACATGTCATTTTTTAGATATCAGCCAGAGTTATTCCCAGACAACTTGATATACAATCAAGGGAAAACAAAGCAAACCCTCCTGCTATTCTATGTTTTTATTTATCAGAGGCTAAATACCAACTGTTGGTCCTCAACAACTTCTATGAACAAACAAATGGTGACCAAAATGGTGACCCGTACACATAACAGATTTCAAAATGCAGTCATTTTTCGCACATGAACGCACTGAACCCATCACATTGACATCTGAATGGCTAATGAACCATGTAACAGGTTAAAGAGTCCAAGAACACTAGCAAATTGACATCTAAATGAGTAAAGAAGACAAAAAACAAGTTGTTGGATTGGCCAAGTCAAAATCCAGACCTCAACACTATTGGTATACTTTCTTTTTCCCATGACTGTTCACATTTACTGTGCATGTCTGGGTGCCTATAGGGGTGTTTTTTGTGCTCAAATAGCTGAGTTGAGGCTAGCTATAGAAAGGGGTTTAGTGCCAGGCCAAGCTGTTAGCGGCATGAGCTGTCACACACTTCAGAATGGCCAGAGTGGGCTTGCTTTTACGCCAAAAAGCAAGACCTGCAAATTGCTTACTCTTTGATCTCAAAAAAGAATAGTTCATGTTGAAGAACACACACACACACTCACACACACACACACACACACACACACACACACACACGCACACACACACACATACCACCTTACATAAACACTTCCTTGATGCAACCTCAGGAACAGTGTATTCTGATCAACAGTAGGGTTGCTTTGTATTACTGATGGGAATTTCAAGAAAATTGTGTGAACTACCATTTGAGCTCAAATTCATTGTTTTCTTTGTGACTTTTATAAGATCACTATGAAGCACCACTATAAGACTATAAAGTATCTTTCAGTCCCAAGGTTTTCTAATAGAAGCTTTTTCTTTACTTTCTGTGATCATGTACAATTCATATGTAAGAAATTCTAACAATGTTTAATACCAGGAAAATCTTTCACTATGAAAAGTCCAAGGGCATGGAGTAATTAAAAGCTGCAAATCCATGTTAGTTCTTGACATTATAATCCATATAATAAAAAGAACAGGCAGGAGATACATTAATAGCTGAATTATATCAGCAGATTTCAGCAGAATTTAATTAAATTCTTCAAACAGAACCTTTCCGGGTCTGAATTCTAACTAAAGAGATTATAACTACAAGAAAAATGACAAACAGTATAATGGTGACAGCTCACATGATAATCTGTAGATGTTGTTTTGACTTTCCTTTGCAAATCCCAAAAGCTCACTGAGCTCATCTTGGGTCACCCATGAACCATATATAATCATGTTGATCCATCAGACATATCCATCATCTCCCAGCCTGATATAGAGAAATTCCTTGTCTATAAAAAAGGAAAGAGACTGGGGATAAACCGAACTTTATGCAATCCAGCACACACATAGCCAAGCATTTTTTTAAAAAACAGTTTGTATGTACTGAGGCACCATAAAGGGGGAGATGAATAAACATGAATGTGACTGTGAAACTCATTTTAATTACAAATATGATAGAGGGCCTTTGTAGGTGTAGAGTTCAGCCATCTACAGACCCAAATAGGCAAAATGCAATCTTTGATTGAATGTGGTCAAAGTGATACTCACTTATTATACACTGATCAGCCATAATATAAAATAAATAACATCAATTAATTATTACAGTATTACTTGGCACCCGTAAAGGCTCCAATTAGACAGCAAGTGAAAAGTCCGTTCTTGAAGTTGATGTGTTGGAAGAAGGGGAAATGGGCAAGCGTACAGATCTGAAGGACTTTGACAAGGACCAAATTGTGACGGCTTGAGGACTGTAAAACGGCAGGTTTTGTTGGATGTTCCAGATACCGGGGGGGGGGGAGATGGGCTGTGGCTCAGGTGGTAGAGCAGACTGACCACTAATCGTAGGGTTGGTGTAACTACCAAAAGTGGCTACTTCAGAAATGATTCAGGAATGATTTGAGGAACATGACAAAGAGTTCAAGGTGTTGATTTGGCCTGCAAATTCCCCAGATCTCAATTCGATCGAGCGTCTGTGGGATGTGCTGGACAAAAAGTTTTTGTTTTCTTTGCAATATACTGAATCCCCTTGGCACTTTCCATATCGAGTGACACATTTTTATTAACAAATGTTCTCTGTATTCAGTGCATACACAAATTTTCACAATAATTAAATTCTGTCTGAGTCACATTTACAGATGGGGAAAATGTTAAATGAATCAATTTGTCTCCTGGTGGGCCAAGGGCTGATTGAAGAATGAAACAAATATCAGGGTTGATCAAATGAAATCTGGTTTTGATTCGGAAAAGCTGAAACATTTCACCTGACAGGTTACACATGCTCATCTTGCAGTCTGTGTCATTTCATTTTGTGGGCCTGATGAAAACAGATGAGACAAGAATATGCTTTTTAGAATAAACACTTTCTTCTGAGCAAAAAATGATACGTATGCAATAAATCTCTTGGAGACAGGATCCATTCATATTTCCTTTCTCCAACCCTAGAAATACTTCAGTCTTTTTGATAAATGCTGACCTGCCAGCACAAAGGTCGGCTATTCATTTAGCATTCCTTATAATTAAAAGGTCAGATGGATGGTAGTTGCAAGTACAGATCCTGCATTAGTTCCTGCCATTAGCCTGAAATGGCTTGTGTGCATTTATTCGCTGCATGAAACCTTTCTGCCAATATTATGCCAAATGCAACCAAGCACAGAGATTTGCCTTCAGTGTGAATGCTGTTAACCTTTAGTATAGTACTTTCTCAAAGCACTTGTTGTCATTGGTTTGCAAGTGCACCTTGAAGTACTTCAGAACATATCATTTCTTTGCTCAAAATCCATCTATGAAGTTGGAACTTTTGTAATAAATGTATAAATAAATGTATAAATGAATGAATGAATAAATAATCATTTGTAAATTGGAACTACCCTCATTTCTGTCTATCCTAGTTACACTGGAGTATTGGTGTATTGCAATATAAAATAAAGCCAACATTGGGATAATTGTTGATGTATCAAGATGATAAAATTCAGTCATCCACTTATGTTTACTAGCATTGCTTGCTTCCTTAATATGGGTGGCTGTGGCTCAGGTGGTAGAGCGGGTTGTCCACTAATCGTAGGGTTGGTGGTTCGATTCCCAGCCCACATGACTCCACATGCCAAAGTGTCCTTGGGCAAGACACTGAACCCCAAGTTGCCCCTGATGGCAAGTTAGCACCTTGCATGCCAGCTCTGCTAACATTGGTGTGAGTGTGAATGGGTGAATGAGACATAGTATAAAATGCTTTGGATAAAAGCGCTATATAAGTGCAGTCCATTTACCATTTAATGTAAGTAGTACACTTTGTTGGGGAGGGTGTCATTTTTATGAGGGTCTTTAGGATTGCTCTTTATCTGACCTCCTCCCTCAGATCTATTCGCCAAGGAAGGCCTTTTGAGAGCATTAAGTTCACAGTGACATAACCCTGAGGTTAACGTCAAGGTCTTAAACTATGAAATTGCTCACTAAACAATTTTTTTTTCTAGTTAACAAAGAAATCCCATGCACTGTAGTTTTAACACTATAGTTTCAAATGGAAATGTACTCTTTAAAAAGTTCAGTATATTCCACTCATTTTGCACCAATTATAGACATTCTGTGTAAAGCACTGACAAAATTTATAAACTGGGCAAGTTTGTAAATGTAATATTGAAACGAGATGAATCAAACACGATACAGAGAAGAGTTCTGAGAACTAGTGAGCAGAACCCATTTAAAATTTCCACCTTGCCGAACCGAAACCCAACCAGGGTAATCTTTAGATCGAGAGGAAGCCGAGCACTGTCTCTTGAAAGTACACAGACTATTTAAAAAACATCCACTTTGTTAGATTTAACTTTATAATTTACCCCCATAGCTGTTTCTAATAGGCTATTCATTAGGTTTCTCCAGTAAAAAACAGCAAGCAAGATCCCCACCCATAGTGCTTCACTTTACAAGTGATCTTTCCTGAACATTTCTGAAATGAAAACAAGAAAATCTGATAAGAAGAGTATTAGGTGGTTATTTGGTGGCTCGTACAGCATTATTCGTGCGCATATAATACAATCCTTCTGCAACCAAAGTATTCAGATTAAGATTCCATGGCACTGAGGCAGCTGTCAGATAAGCAAATTGTTTTAGTCACACAAATGATTCAGCTAAAACTCGTGAATTATTCACAAATGAGGTATAACAACAACACAATGCAAGTACTTCAGTCTGTATAAATTAAACATGAGCTTTCGCCGTACCAAATATGCTCTGAAGAACCAGCACGTAGACTCTTTTGTCCTGTGTCACTTCTGAAGTCAACACTGATTAACCTTCCTTAACCTGCAGTTTTTCTCTGACTACTGAAAGCAAGGGAAAAAGAAATGAACTCTCAGTGCTGACTTTCTCTCCAAGCTGGCTCATTCTTACATAAGCTAGAATGTTAGCAATGCCAGTACATCCATGAAAAGACGAATCCTTGAATTATCGGACAAGAAAACGTGTGCTGTGTCTACTGAGGGGAAAGTTTGCGGGCGAGCTATGACTAATGAAATGTTTTTTCATTGTTTTGAAAAGAGACATTCATGGCTTTCATTGTAATTATTAGAGACCACGGGTTTGGTCTGTTCAAATACCCTCAAAGCTAATCAGGTGAATAGGCATTGAGTCAACAGGAGAATGTTTAGTAATCAAGCAGATTAGCTAATCAGAGCCCCTGTCAAACAGATTTCTGTGTGCATCATTCGCAGGATATTCTCCCTATTTTAACAAGCTCTTAATATCGTATGGACACATTTTATCCTTTGAGAGATTACCCATTCTGGGTTTTACAGGATTTCTCCCTCCTATTGAACCAATATAGGTCATAGATATAGTCATATTATGTATTGTAATGCATATATAAGGTATTGCTCGAAAGTGGTGCTCGAAAGTTTGTGAACCCTTTCGAATTATCTATATATCTGCATACATATGACCAAAAACATGATCAGATTTTCACACACGTCCTAAAAGTAGGTCAAGTGAACCCAATTAAACAATTGAGACAAAAATATTATACTTGGTCATTTGTTTATCGAGGAAAATGATCCAATATTACATATCTTTGACAGGTAAATGTGCACTTATATAGCGCTTTTATCCAAAGCGCTTTACACTGTGTCTCATTCACCCATTCACACACACCAATAGTAGCAGAGCTGCCATGCAAGGCGCTAGCTTGCCATCGGGAGCAACTTGTGGTACAGTGTCTTGCCCAAGGACACTTTGGTAAGTGGAGTCACCCAGGCCGGGAATCAAACCGCCAACCCTACGATTAGTGGACAACCAGCTCTACCAAGTGTGCCACAGCCGCCCAGCATTATTTTAGAGCATTAATGTAAACATCAGGTCTTCTTCTTCCTTTCATGTCAAGGTTCCACTTCATAGTGGGACCATCGTGATGGAAGGATTAGCCGCTCAGGAGTATGATACTGAACGTTGCCCAGGGTGCACCAGGGAAGGCTCCTTCCATGCACACACATTCACACACCACAGACATGCCAATCCGCCTACCATGCATGTCTTTGGACTCGGGGAGGAAACACCCGCAGGAAACCCCCTCAGCACTGGGAGAACATGCAAACTCCACACACACAGGGCCACAGTGGGAATCAAACCTCCAACCTTGAACGTGTGACGCAAACCACTAAGCCACCGTGCACCCTCATCGGTGAAGATATACATACACATGAGGTACTTTTTTTGAAAAATGCTGTATTCTGTTTGCTCTTTGACTTTGAATACAAACTTCTTTAGTTTTACTTTAGTATTTTGCTCCCAATCCCGACGCGTCTGACAGTGTCTGACAGTCTCGACGCTTCGACGGCACTCGCGCTCTTTTGAATTCAGAATAAACCTGCAAATGATCTATCCTGACATGACACTGATCGAGTAAACAAGGCCCGGTTTATTTTTAGAATACATTACAATGACTCCAAAATAGATGATGACAACTCACAAGCTGCACTTTCTATGCTTGCCTGTTTTGCCTTTCCCTCAGCAGCCTCCCGGAGAATGTGTTTGTTTCTGCTCCATCATAAATCACTGACTTAAAGTCAGTCAGCTGCAGAAATGTTTTTGCATTTTATTCATCGTACCTTATCTTTTCAAACATTCAGAGGGTGGGACCCACTTTGAAATGGTAATATTAATTAGTTTCAGTACAGGTGAGTGACAATTCATCTATATCCAATATATAGTATTTTGCTGCCTGTCTTGATTGGTGGACAAGCTTATAGGGATGTTAAGGTTATAGAGGCCCCACCTCCAAGCCCGGGGCCCTAGGCATTCTGCCTATAGGTAGTGCCAGGATTCAACCCCTTAAAAATGCTGTATTTGTGTCCCTCACACTGACTGTGTGAGTTAATGTTAGGCAGAATGGAGCCCTGTCAGCCAGTAAGACACAATTATGTCAATGTATTTTCCTTTAAACCCTGTATGATTGGTTTCGCCTCCATTCACTGAAGATACAAAATTACAACACTACCGTCTTCTTTTATTGACGTTCAGTTATGTAGTGGCAAGCAATAATTCGGGGATAAAGAATAAATCTTCAGGGCTACAGCTCTTAATGCTTAGGCCAGGTTACGCCGCTGCTTGGCACCCCATCCAGGATGTCCCCTTCCTTGTGCTCTGAGCTCCTTGGGAAAGGCTACACGCTCCCCAGCAACAATATATAGGATAAGCGGTAGATGGAAAATGGATGGATGGATGGATGAATGGATGGGTTATACTCAATCATGTACATTTACATTTATTCACTTAGCAGACGCTTTTATCCAAAGCGACATACAAATGAGAAAAATACAAGCAAAGTCAATATCACAATCAATACAATCAATATCACGATAACATTGAGAATAATGAAAAAAAATCACTTACTCTTCTTCCTCAACTTATCTTCAGAAAAATAGGATAACGCAACTTCCTGTTGAACATGTGACTTGTGTAGTTTTCCAGATATGTCATAAGGGTTAATGTTTCAAGGTAACAGGGTTGAAAGTGACTGACTAAAATGTACTTCTTTGTCATAATTGTCGTAATGGAGAACTCATGAAAAGGGGGTTTTAAGTATGGAAAATTTCTGGAAAAAAAATAATTTTGGAAGTATTTTCAATGGTTTTAGTCATTTATAAATTCATAAGGAAATAATCATCCATCCATCCATTTTCTGTACTACTTATCAGGGTCAGGGGGAGCTTGAAGCCAATCCCAGGGGACCCGGGACACGAGGCAGGGACACCCTAGTTGGGGTGCCAACCCATTGCAGGGCACAATCGTGCACACACACACTCACCCTAGTCAATTTAGAAACGCCAATCAGCACACAATGCACACTTGAAGAGAACATGGAGAGAACATGCAGGTGGGATTTGAACCCACAGCCTAAGAGGTGTGAGGCAACTATGCTATCTACTAAGTCACCATGCCTCCCTAGGAAAGGAAAGAAGATAATAATAATAATAATAATAACAACAAAAATCATAATCATACATGCAGAAATGCTTATTTCTGATCTAATTTTTATAGATCAATTTACTTATTTCGGAGTATTTGTATTTATCTTTCAATTTATTTGCCTGTAGTTAATGTTATTGCTTATCGTGGCAGTCCTGATCCCGCGTGTATCCGCAGTGGCCGCGCGCGAGACCCTGAGACTCCGAGACTCCGCCTCCAGCCGCGCGCTCAAAGCGAGGAACCTGTGTGGCGCGAGGACGCGCGCGCGGTTCTCCATCAGCACGAGCGGCACGGAAACCAACGAAACCCGCAGCAGGGCGAGTCAGAACTGTTTATCTGAGCTTTAAAGGAAATTTGAGACCAACCAGAATCGGGTAAGCTCTCTATAAACACCACATTTATTCACCTGAATTAACTCAAATAAATCAATTACAATGTCTGTTAAATCTGCCAAATCTGTTATATATCTGATGAACATCAATGGTATTTATTTATTTATTGTTGATGTTGTTTTAACTATTAATTGGCTACTCATGAGCAAGTACTGATTTAATTTCATGGTCATTCTTCATGGCTATGGATGACCTGTGAACTTCCCAGATGGTTAGATAACTCTAGATAATCTGGGTAATAAATTCTTTTCAGCTTTGTCAACTAACTCTACTTTTAATGTGCGTGTATATAAACCAAACACCATCCAAATATCAAACTTGAGCAAGAAATGAACTGCTGCAATATTTTGTAGTGTGAAAATGTGACATCTGGCTTGATCATGCTTTAAACATCTTTAATTATCATAGTACCTGAATTATCATTCTCAAATTCACAAAATGCCCTAAATTCTGGTGTAGACACGCGTGCAGCTGATACATCCCAATATACCTGTAGTACATATTCAATGTGGCTATCCTAGTCTCAAAACCACAAATGGAACATGCATGAGAAGTGATCATTATAACGCAGCGCATCGCCGCTTGCTGCATACAGGGCTGCGTAGCTGCAGAGTGCCCATGACATCACAATTTGGCCATTGTCAAAGTTGCTCAGATCCTTATGCTTGCCCATTTCTCCTGCTTCTGAGACGTTGACTTTGAGAACAGTTGCTGCATAATATATCCCAGCCTTTGACATGTGCCTTTGTAAGGAGATCATCAACATTATTCACGTCCCCCATCATGGCTGATGTGTATGTGGTAATACTTCACGTTTGTGTGTGGACATAAAGTGTCATATTGTGATGTGAAAATGGCAAACCATGTGATCTTGGCCATGCCGATGGTCAAACATTTGCATATTTTATCCCGTTAGTGTCTTTTACGGATGGTAGGATGTCTTTAAAATATGTGTCTACGGAATACTTTCTTTTTTTTTTTTTAAAGATTAAAGTAATAAAATTTTGATTTACTCAGTGTTGTCATGCCAGCACCTACACTTTCACCTTAAGCATTCCAGTTTTTATGAATTAGCTCATTGGAAATACTGAGTGCTCTACATGTGAGCAACTTCTTCTCCTGCTAAACTGGTGGCCTGCATTTACATACAGAAACCCGATAGGCTCTTGCACACAGTTGCCCGTTACCGAGTGGAACTGATATTTTCAGGTGATTTTGGTGGTGCAGCAGGTAGCGTTCTCACCTCACAGCTGTAGTGTCCCAGGTTTGATTATGAGCTCAGGTTCCTGTCTGTGTGGTGTTTCACATGTTCTACCATGTCTTCATGAGTGTCCTCTGGGTAATGTGGTTTCCTCACACCTCCTAAAAACATGGTACAAGGTGGACTGACTAATGTCAAATTCCCCATGGTGTGAATGTGTGTGTGTTTGTGGGTGTGTGTGTTTTGTCCTGTGAAGGACGCACGGTGTCTCCAGGATAGCTCTGGATTTACTGTGACCCTGACCCTGAGCATAAAGCGATGACTTAATATGGAATTAATTAATTATTTTTTATTAGTCTTCAACATTTTTCATTAGTCTGCTCAGGTGAGTTTGTATAGATGCTGAAGGACTCCTGATGAAATGACTCATCCTAGAACTGAACAGCTTGTCAAAACACACTCAAGAGTGAATCATGTATTTATTATTTATCATGTCTGATAAATCTCCATTAAGCGAAATGACTTACTGAGTTTGAATGTTCAAATCAGCATTATACTGGGAAAAATCAGTATAATCTTCCTTTACACTTTCTAGCATTGTCAGACAATCCTTGGAAGGTTTTTTTTTTTTTTTTTTTAGTTCAACCCAACATTTGTTGCAGTGCAGGCCAGACATTATAGCATGAAAACGCTTGGAGCACATGGATGGAAGTATAGTTGGACAGAAAGATTGGCTGTATTGTTTGGTCAATATTAACGGCTTGCTGGCTTTTGAAGATATGAGCACTACCTATACGCTAGTTACACGTGACCTGCCCCTCTAGATCGAATTTATTTTATTGAATCTCCCGGGATGAGTGACTGGAGTTTCACTGCAGTTAATGGTGAATTAAGGAAATGATTTTAAATTAAGGAAATGATTAAATGCTTATTTCCAACAATGTGGATGTCATTAGTACTTAAACTAGAATGTATAATGGCCTTGTGATATCAAGAAAGTTGCACAGGTCAGAGGTCAACAGCATACTGCTGCTTGAAGGTGCTTGAAGAAAAATATAGCGGATAATTTTTAAAACACATTCTGCTGTGCTGCATGGTAAAATGTACAATTCAGTCACTAATGACTGATATCTGATTACGATGCAGCTGACATGCCTTATTTAAATATACTTTTGGTGCAAAAAGGCAAAAAGGCACCCTAGCAGAGAGCACCAGTCTAACTTCGCTGACAGAATTCCATAAACCTCACAGGCTTAGATATGAATATTAAAAAAAAGAGAGATTATTTCATTTTGTTGCTGCAGGCATTTGTCTGAAAATTAACGAAAGAGTTTGGCAGTGAATAGCCAAGGGAAATTACTAAGTTCAAGATCAGAGTGAAAAAAAAAAAAAAGCCTTTCAGAAAATGTGGCTTTGGGAACTGATCAGGGCGACGTGAGAGTCTGATGACACAGGAAGCCCTCTGATATTCTACTGAGCAAATAATGGCTACAGGTCAGGTATTTTTTCCCCGGTAAACATAATCACACAGGATGTAAACCCCCTTAAGGTGTAACAAGGTGTATATCTGAGTATCCTTTTAGAAGGTCCATGTAACCGTGTACTCTCAAAGCAATAGCAAGCTATTCGGCTTTTCAGCTAAGGCTGAGAGCCAGGTGTTTCAAAAGAATGAGCTTAAGGCCAAAGCTGAACATCTTCAAAATAATGTATCCAATTTTGCACTTTTCAAACCACATATGTTGTGCACAGGTGAAGGAGAGGAATGGGTGTAATGGAAAAATCATGCCTCTGGCCAAACCAGAGAGGAGAGACAAGATATAAAAAAACAACAAAAACATAAAGCATCACACTGCTACAGGGAGACAGACAGAATAAAACCAAGAAATAACAAGGAAGGATCCGTTGTAGTCATGCGTTGTATGTGTATTGCTAACAATGAATCATCTAAGCAATTTTATTCCACAGTGTTCTTGAATTCTTGTCTCTGATTGGTCAGAAATTGTTGACAAATATTTTATGACAGCAGCAGCTCTGACAGTAGCTCTGACAGCTTCGAGGTAAATCCCAGGTTTACTAGGTCCCTCCAGGATTTCGTGATTTTGCGATAATCAAGTAAATCAAGCAAACTCCACAATATTCGCAGTAGCTTGGAATGTTTCTGAATTACTGCAGATTTTCCACAGATTTGGGCCAAGGCGCTTCATGTGTCATTACCGCAACATGAGCCAAAGCCCTCTTCGATTCACATGCGTCGAACAGGAGTACAGGAAGGATCAACAAAAATTCTGTGCAGTTGCAATTTCACCAATTCAAGTAGTTTTTCTCAAAATGGCAAAAAATAAAACTCACAAATTGCATCACAAATTTTGAAAAAAAGCTGCAGCAAGATCGTGCATTTTTGGCCTCTGTGAAATCCTATATGGACTGGTTTACTGTATATTAATACAATATCATTTGTAGAGTAAAAACTCACAGGGAGTTGAATGTTCTATGTGCTTGTTGATCTAGTTTTCTGTAAAGAGATTTTTGGAAGGAGTCTCCAGTGTCAGCACAAGTAAAAAAAAAATAAAAAAAATAAAAAAATTAAACACAGGAGAGGTTTACATTAAAAATTTGGGGCTTGCATTATTGGACAATAATCCAAAATTTAGGGTGGTTGCAGTAGCTCTGCCTTGCATCAGGCCACATTGCACCACCCCAGGACTATTTTCCTATACCAGCAGGCAGGGTAGTGTTTATAAGTGTTCCCTTAACTAGGCAAAACCAAATACCACCACTATTGTGTTCTTAATCAGGAGGAAGCTGCCCTAAAGAAAGGTCACTGAGCTCACCGAGAGGGCTTGTAAAGTTGGTTATAAAAAAAGGATCTGTTGCTTGAATTACGTTGAAACCTACAAGTTCAGATTTAGTCCAACACTGAGTTAAAAACGTATTTAAATTTGAACACGTATTACTTAACAGCACTTTTCTAAACAACAATTTTCAGCAGGATCAAATACTGGATAAACACTTGCCCTTAAAATGAGTGTTTGTGAGCTGAAAACAAAAAATATCTTGCAAATAAGAAATTCTGATTAAGCAGATTAAGCTTCCCTAGTTCTTTGCTAATACTAATAAACACAATTGAAGCCGCTAATGGAGAAAACACCATCATTAACTGTCGTATGGTTTTGCCCAAGAGATTGGATAGTTACTTAATTTGTCAGTCATTTGCTCTGTTTGTAGAATTAGAGCAGGAGAGATTGAGCTGCGCATTTGCATTACAAACCAAACTAGCGTACATGCAAATAGGCAACACTGTAAAGGACATATCCACGAGTCAAATGACTTCATTGTATGCTGATGTCATCATAGGACATGTTTTTTGTCCACCACTGTTGAGTATGTTATGTATCTAACAGTGACTAACAAACATGAGCTTTTCTGACGTCTTTCAGAATCTTACCATCTGTTACAAGCTGATGATTTGTACACCTAAGACGTGAATAAAAAGAGTAACACAACAATGTAAGCTGCTGTATCTTAAAACCATTTCAGTGCATTCCCATTGCTTATTTGCACATATTTTTGGCATCTGTTTAAAAAGATGTAATCAAATGGCTAAATCCTTGCATCCTTTTGGCAGAAACTGCATTAGCACTAAACACCACTCGCCCACTCAGGACACAGCCGACTGCTGGTAGTTCCTCTGGTAGTTTTCCAGAACCATCTGTGATTTATGAAACTGACATCCATGCTTTTGGGTTTTAAAGTTGTTGTTCAAAACTTAGCTAAACAAGCAAATTCCTTTCTCTCCAACACCAGGCCAGTGAATCTGCCTGCCAGCTTTCAAGCATGGAGGCCAGTGGCAGTGGTTGGCCAACTGAACCCATGACCTCTGGCTTCTTTGGCAACATCACCACCGAGAACTCCAGCGTGGGTCGGATATATGAGGTGGCGGTGCAGTCAGCAAACGGCTCTGCAAAACGCAGTCCTCAGTTTGTTGGGGTGGAGCTGCTACAATCTTTCAAACTCCTTATCATTCCTTGTTATACACTGGTGGTACTAGTGGGAGTTTTTGGGAACTATTTACTGCTCTATGTCATTTGTCTGACCAGGAAGATGCACAACGTGACTAATTTCTTCATCGGGAACCTGGCTTTCTCGGACATGCTGATGTGTGCCACCTGTGTGCCATTCACGTTGGCGTACGCCTTTAACCCTCAAGGTTGGGTGTTTGGAAAATTCATGTGTTATCTGGTGTTCCTCATTCAGCCAGTGACTGTGTACGTGTCGGTGTTCACATTAACAGCAATTGGTGTGGACAGGTAAGTGGGAATAGTTATTTAGCTTTTAGATGCATCAGAGGAAATGAGAAAAGGAATAGCCTTGAAAAGGAATAGTCATGCAAATGATAACAATAACCTGTCCCTTCAATAAAGATTTTAGTGTCTTCATTTTTCGTGAACAGAATAGCCATTCAGTATATGCTTTGCTCATATTTATATATATATATATTAATAAAAATTAAATTTGTTACTGTAAAAGAGGTTAAAACATGTGAGGCTGTCTTCAATAAGTATCTGGATCTCAAGGTCTCCTTATCCATTTTTATAAATGCAGTTTTTAGGTCAATTGACATTTAAAGTGTAGTCATCGCTAAAAAAGAAATGGTCTGTGCTTACAATATAGTAAAAATACAATATAGACACCGGAAAATATCTGAAGGTTTCCTACATTCACAAGTGTTGGGAACATTTCAATCGCAGCACATACTCCAGCCTCCTGAGCATGTCGGAAACCTTCAGAGATCTTCTAGGAGTGTTATTTTTTATTCCAAGTACTATGCCTGTAACCAAATACATTACTTGGAATTAATAGATAATATGGATATAAATACAGATACAAAAAGGAGACATGCTATTCTTTTTAAGCGTTCCAGAATGGTTCACAGGGCACCATGTTGAGACTAGACCAAAAAGAGGATGGTTTTCACCTTCATGCAGGCTTGAGTTAATGGTGAGATACTGAATGTTTAAAAACAGACCATGTTCACCAACAGCCATATACGATGCATTTACAGCACCCTTGGTAACTGCCTGGTCAGAGTCACACTTGTTTAAACTAGGCTAGTTTGGGTATATTTTGGGATATCATGGGTGGATGCAAAATAATAACTGCATCTCAGTCTCAATATTTCTACCTTCTTTTTCTATTGTTTTCAGTGTTTCTGGGGTGATAGTGTTAGGTTAGGATGTGTGTGGGGAAAAAATCTAACTTCCAGTTTAGGGCAAGCCCACTTCAGGTATAAATCCATATACAGATAGCAATACAGACATATAGGCAAAGACCAGGCCTTTTGGAATAATGTGTTCAGGACAGAGGTATCAAAGATAGAGCTGTTTGGCGATAGTAACAACAGACATGTTTGGAACAGACCAAAAACAACTTTTCAGAAAAAGCATCTCATACCAACTGTGAAGCATGGCGGTAGAAGATGGATGGATGGATGGATGGATGAATTGGTGGGAGGTGAGGATTTGAAACAGGCAGAACATGCTAGAAAACCCCCTTTAAAAAGATTTTTTAACAGTCAAATACTTTTAAAACTCATGTAATTCCATCCCATGTTATTATTCATTGCGAGAATGAGGAATCTCATGTCTGGACCTGAAATGGTCCAAAAATCTGTGTACTTTGTGTACATTTGTGTGTACAAAAAAAAAGAAAAAGCAAATAACTCAACTAGGAATAAAAGAGAGATAGAACAAATATCTACAATATTAGTGAAATTTTAGGCTCATTAAACTGTTTATTAACCGGATGGAGGAATTATCAGGAATTATTGTCTTCCATTAACTGTACATTTAAATTTATGCAAACTAAATACTGGTGGGAAGTATTTTGGCAGTCGTGCCCACATGTCTTTTAGTAAAATTGTCCAAACTTTTCCCTTTAGATACTACGCTACCGTACACCCTCTGAAGAAACGCATCTCAGTCCTGGCCTGTGCTTACCTACTTTCTGGCATCTGGATCCTCTCCTGTGGCCTAGTGGCTCCAGCTGTGGCCCACACTTACCATGTAGAGTTCAGAGATGAAGGCTTCACCATTTGTGAGGAGTTCTGGATGGGCCAGGAGCGCGAGCGGCTGGCCTATGCTTACAGCACACTCTTCATCACCTACGTCCTCCCACTCTCAGCACTTTGTATCTCATACCTGCGCATATCTGTCAAGCTCCGCAACTGCGTGGTGCCCGGACACCACACGCAGAGTCAGGCAGAGGCACAGCGGGCACGAAAACGCAAAACCTTCCGTCTAGTGACGCTGGTGGTGGCAGCGTTTGCAGTCTGCTGGCTGCCCATTAGTGTCTTCAATGTCCTCCGGGACATCGATATAGACTTAATTGACAAGCGCTATTTTCTGCTTATCCAGCTGCTGTGCCACCTGTGTGCCATGAGCTCGTCTTGCTGCAACCCCTTTTTGTATGCGTGGTTGCACGATCGTTTCAGAGCAGAACTGCGAAAGATGTTCACATGCCACAGACGCATTGGCATTGGGATACCCGCCAACAACTGTACCACTGCCAGCGTGGTGCTCTGACAAACAATGAAACCGATGAAACCAACCCGAGGGAGTTAATGCCACCAGCAAGAAAAGCTGGAGTGGTTACAGGCAGATGCACAAGGCATGGTTTGGGCAGTGTTTTGAGACACAAGACATGTCTGTTGGTAACATGGACAGAAATGTATTTCTACCAGATTTTCCACACCCAAACCTTTCTATTAATGCTACTGTGAACCTTGAAAGCTCACAAAGAAAACTTATCAATCTCTGATAACAAATTATACCTTGAAACCATACCAAGACTTGTTATGCTGGGAGAGAATTTTTTTAATATTTGTAATCATTACAGAAAATCATGGGAAAGTGTGCCTTTTAAGAAGTTTGGAGTGAAAGATGTAGGATGAATTCTGAGTCTGCCTTAACACTGTGCTGAATGTAATGAAGACATTAGGCGTGTTACAATACACTCTGGCCACAGTTCAATTTGATTCATGATACTGGCGTCACGATTCAATTCGATCTCCGAATATTTTGAACAAAATTTCAATGACGAAAAGAAAGGAAAACTCCGTATTTTTTGAAAAGGGGAAAACTCCTTTTATTATTATTATTTAAAATAATAATGAGCTTAAACCATGGAAAGCAATGTCTGTATTAAACAATAAACAGAGGTTTTATATTGTAAACAAAGTGTTGTAATATTGTAAACAAAAAACTACAGGTTCACCATGTCTTAAAAATAAATAAACAAATGTATATATTCTCCCAAAAACTGAAATAATAAATATAAATAAAGTCTTTGACCTGAGGAAAATGATCGACTCAAACATAATGAGCTCCTTAGCAGTGCATGAGGCATCATTTTAACTAGAAATAGAGCTCCAAGTTGGCTGAAATGCCCAGTTCTCCCCCTCTTTCTTGGGCACTGTAGCTCAATTTAGGTGTAGATGTCAATTTAAAGCTGCCAAAGAGCTCTTTTTAATGGTTATAATGTGGTTGTGTAACCATGTAACCTATTGTGATCTGGAACTATCATTCTACATGCTCTACATACATCGCGCAGATTTGGATCCCTGGTGTTCCAACAGTACAATTTGCAAAAGATGCATGAATAATCAAAAGAATGCTGATTTCCAGGATGTAAATCGTACATTTCTACGACACACATCATCCCATTTTTTGATTGCATTTCACTCATTCAACTTCTAGTAGACATTCATTTTCTTGACCCCTAAACTCTGGAATAGTGTTCCAAAGAACATTAGGAGCACCAGTTAAATAAGTGTTTCTTGTTTGTTAGTCTTGGAACTTATTTGGTTAAATGTTAATGATTTGTAGTAGTTCTCACTGATTTACATAATATAAATTATTATTATTATTATAATTATTGTTATAAATGATAATTATTATGCTTGATCTGTCTAGATGTAGCAAATAAAGCCTTTTCATTTTCATCCAAAACATCACTGCTCACTTGTATATGACTGAGACATGACATTTATTTACTATATTTATTTATTTGACCGTGTGACCTGGGTTCAACCCGGGTTATGAATGAATGGAACATAGATGCTTATTATACTAAGGTCATGACCTGATTTTCATGGAGATTACAGACAATGGGACGTCTCTACTGAATATTCTATAGAGCTGAAAACAATCTCAAAGTAGGTTGTTTTTTTTTGGGGGGGTTTGAATGATGTAGGGCGTGAATTTCTATATCAGTAAGGTGCCAATCAGATACGTCTTGTGATCTCTGTATTTAATTCTGACATTAAAGTGCTGTACAAATAGATGTGAAGTGCAATGTGGCATTAATAAACAATGCGCAGATATATACTGTACTTTCTTGAATGTCTGTTGTCATTGCTGCTTTGTCAGGAAACGTCAGGAAAGAGCAGTGACTGCAATATATGACTGCAATTTCATACCAGAACATTCCGGGGAGAAAATGGAAAAAATAAGCTACAACCATTTCTGAAAGCCGTGCAAAAAACATATATATATATATATGTTGGTGTTTTTTATTTTGGTCGGAAATAAAAGGAAAATGACATGTGCGTAGATAGACATGTTTTTCTGTTTTTTTTCTCTGATTCAATCACTTTTGTGAAGCAGCATCCATCTAGACTAATTAGCACATGTTCTTTTTCCTAGCTGAATCCAAGAAAGTGCTTAAGATGCAGTGGATGTGGTAGACATCACTTGACAAATGAAAGTACAATAAATAAACATTTATTTTGTTAATTAATAGAACAGTAATTGTATTCAAAAACCCTTGTGGGCCACAGAGTTCTATCAGAATTTGGTTGTTAGATGTCAGCATCACTTCAAGCAATCCAAATGACACATCTAAGCCCTGGTGTTATCACTGTATCATTACATTTGTTATTTCTACTTGTAAGATGTTTCTACATTTGCTTTTGGTCTCCAATAGTAAGATCGGACGAGTCGCCAATCCCAGTATCCACAGCATGAATCTAAATGGGCAGTCTGACGGATCAACACGGTCTACAGCCTATCGTGCTGTCTGAGCACGTTAACAGATGCCTGGCATGACCACAACACGAAAATAAGAGGCAACAAGAAGACAGAAAAGGAAAGGAAATGTTGCCATGGTGATTTATTCAGCTGCTCATCCCTGATTTTTTATTTATTTTTTTGATCCCGACTCAATCCAACCATGAGAGAAGTTTTTTTATTATCAACATGTGCCATAGGGGTGAATCAGAAGAAGCCAAATAAGAGAGGGGGACTTGAATAATAAGGTCAGTGACTCAGGGACAGCATAATGAGAACAGTGTAAATTAAAAATAGTCCTCATTGCAGGCTGAGAGTGTGATTTTTTTTTGGGGGGGGCACAGATGCCATATTCTGGCTAGCACTACTGTGTGTGCAGGGGAAAGAGAGTATACCATCCCTTCCAATTTTGCTCCCTTGGCTTGTGGCCTCTGAATGGCTGTGGCATCACCTGGATTCAAACTCATGATCGACTTGATAGTAGGGTGAACACTTTTCTGTTGCCTTTTCTGTACTTGGGACATTATGAGAAGATATCAACACTGTAAGGTGAGCTGCTGACTTTTTATACAGAAACATTTTTGATTTTGGTGAAGGTCATGAACTGGATTATGCAGCGTTCTCTCAGGAGGAACCCCTCCAGACAGCTTGATGTCATGGATATGGTGAGCAGTAGCAGGTACTGAAATATGACAACCCCAAGAATTGACTACACAGTGTAATTTTGAATCGGATATATTTCAGCCCACTTTTCTTCCTGTCACCATCCTCCTTCTCGTGCAGTATGATCATGCATTCAATTCCTGACAAAACACTGAACTGTTTCAGACATTTGAAGCATGTTATTATGGGAGACTGCTCTGATGATATTTTAAACTATGGCTTCCACATAATGACATGTTTCTAGGTAATGAATGCAATTTAAAGGTTGGATTTTTTTTTTTTTTTTGGGGGGGTTTGTTTTAAGCCGGACAATTTGCATTTATTTAAAATTTAAATTATTGGTGTCAGTTCTTTTTTTTTTGTTTTTTTAAGGAAATTATATTTTTAGAGGATAGGTAAATTTCTCAAAAACATTTAAAATATTGTTTATGCAGCATGCATTCCAGGCTGACATGCATTTCCAAATTGTCCATGTGTGTCAATGGATGTGTGAAGGTACGTGTGACCTTGTACTCCAAGTTCCTTGAGCTCCAAGCGTCCCAGTGAACCCATGTAGGATAAGCGGTAAGGGGAGGAAAATGGCTGGAGGGTTTAGTGGCTTAGTGGTTAGCATGTTTGCCTCACACCTCCAAGGTCTAGGGTTCGGTTCCCGCTGGGGCGCCCGTGCGGGGGTTTCCTCCGGGTACTCCGGTTTCCCCATTGGTAAATTGTCTGTAGTGTATGAATGCCCTGTGATGGCACCCTGGCTACCCAGGTCTACCCAGATGCTTCCCGGGATAGGCTCCAGCTTCCCCATGACGGAATAAGCAAGATGTGGTTGAAGATGGTACAATATATTGTGTTATTATACAATAAAAGAAGAAGGCCTGGGTCAAAGGAACATTCTTTCAAGTATGATTTTCATGGGGTTAGTCCTATGAATTAAATAAAATTGTAGGTCTACATCAGATGCAAACATGACTACACATATGTAAAGTATAAACAAATAACAAAAAGTATTTTGTATTTTGTCACATTGTGGAATTTTAAAAAATTCAAGCCATATGCTGTCAGCTCAGTGAAAATGAAATGGACGCATCAGTGATTAAATTGCTCAGAGGCTTAGGGGTTAAGGTTGTGAGCAAGCATTTCCAATATTATAAGTTCAAATATCAAGACTGATAATGAGACTGCCACTGGTGTGCCCTTGAGCAAGACCCTTAAACCTCAGCTGCTCAGTTTGGATTGTCTTCTGTCTCAATGTTAATGACTTTGGCGAAAATGTCTGCTAACAAATGTAATTAAATACAAATTGTTTTTTTTTAATATTCCATTGTTTAGTGTCCAGATCACAATTTAGACCAGGGTTCACAAATGTCATTTGTTAGTTTGAGCCTGGTTGGGGAACTGAGGGAAATTAAATTTCCTCACATGCCACTGTTTCTTCAAGCAAAGTATTTGAGGATTGCTGCACATAGTTATTTTGTTTTCTTTTCCCAAGTTCATCATGCAAAAGAATGCATGAGCACACGTTCTTCACATTATTCTGGTGATTCCACATTTATATTATTTCAGCTCAATAATAGGCTGGTGCGATACTGAATTTTCCCTGCTCGTGATTTACCACGTAAAAAAAAAATCACTTTTAAACAATGATGTTTTTGGCCATTTTCACATTGGCATCATTGGTAAATATGAGCAAAGAAGGTCATGAAAAATTGTCTTTATTGTTTAACCTTTAGGTCTTTTGTTAAAAAAAATCACAAAAATACTCTGCTGTCATGGATATCAAACAATTGCAAACACAACACAGGTTTATCAAAAAAATCTTTGTTAAATATAGTTGTGCAACAATTATTTATGTAATGTATATATATATATATATATATATATATATATATATATATATATATATATATATATATATATATATATATATATATATATATATTTTTATATATATATATATATATATATATATATATATATATATATATATATATATATATATATTCTCCCATTAATACTTTTCTCTTTTTTTTAGTACACCTAGGTGACTAGGAACAGGAAATTGTTCAACCATGACTTTTTAAACAGGTTTATAAATATGAGGTAACACATAGGCCACATTCCCTTAGTCATAACAATTGGTAAGACCAAAGAATATAACTGTGATGTGCAGCAAAAGGTTGTTGAGCTTCATAAAAAAGTGGAGGGGCTATAAGAAAATAGGCCACGCATTGAAAATGCCCATTTCCACCATAAGGGCAATAAAGTCACCTACATCACCATAAGTTGTTTGGAAGGGTTTCAAGAAAAAAACCCTCTGCTCTCAACCAAAAACAAACTCAAGCATCTTCAGTTTGCCAGACACTACTGCAACTTCAAATGGGATCGGGTTCTATGGTCAGATGAAACCAAAATACAGCTTTTTGGCAGTAAAGACCAGAGGTGGTTTTGGTGCACACAGAGAGATAGCCACAGGGGAGCTGCTAAAAAAGCCATAGAAAACCTGTGAGGTGAACTGAAGAGGAGAGTCCACCAGCGTGAACCATGAAATTTGAAGGATCTGGAGAGATTCTGTATAGAGGAACGGTCTCAGATCCCTTGCCATGTATTCTCCAACCTCATCAGGCATTATAGAAGAAGACTGTTATCTTGGCTAAGGAAAAGTAGCACAAAGTATTGATTAAAAGGGTGCAAATAATTGTTGCACACATATTTAACAAAGATTTGTTTAGATTTTTTAAAGAGCAGTTTTTTTTTTTTTTAAAAGGTTCAACAATAAAGACAATTTTTCACAGTCTTCTTTGCTCATAATTACCAAGGGTGCCAATAATAGTGGAGGGCACTGTAATTGGAGTAAATGTCATTGGAAATTTACGTCATGCAGAGAGGATTAAACTGTTATATAACAACTCACCTGCGCTAAATAATAATAATGCATTTTCTACTGCCCTGTGTTACTTTAATGAGTGTGCTCACAGCAGGAATAGAAAAGAAATACATGAAATGGCCCAAACTATCAGGACACCTGACCATCGCACACCTATGTGCTTGTTGAACATCCCGTTCCAAACCATGGGCATTAATATCAAGACAAGACAGAAAAGCAAGCACAAATAGAATTTTGTTTCTCTAGAGCCATGAGCTTTCTCTGGCCTAAAAGGCTTACATTTTGTTTACATTAAAGGAAAAATTCACCCTGAACAACCTTAATAATTAACATCAATGGGGTCCAATATTTATTTTGTAATAAAATCCTGAAATTCTACTTTAAACTTTTTCCTTGGTATACTGTATCTTCACTTTGATGAACAGTTCGTACATTCGCTTGACTAACCATTGAAAGTGCTGCCAGTGGGATTTAGCTCTCGCTTTGACTCTACAGAAACAGAGCAATGCAGCGGCGCTTTAGTACTTCAGTCTGTCCAGCTTTCTCACCTCCTCATCTGTACACTCTGCTCAATCAAATCAGTTTCCAAAGCATCCATGCTAATACCACCATCAACGACATTGCGCTCGTCGACTCTTAAATCTCGAGTCTCTGCCCTAACCTTGAAATACGCTGTATTTCTCATTAATATGACACTGTATGTTGGTGGAATATTGTGAGGGAGAAAAGAAGCTCTTGCTCTTTTAGCTGATCTTTACTCAGGTTTGAAATCATTCAAATGTTTTATTTCTCATATTAATCAGCATTGGAACTGAGCTATAAATGTGGCATCGACATGGCATACCCACTAACTTCGCACAGGAATAATGAAGACACAGCGCCAAGCAACAAACTAGCCACAGAATCGAGTTTTCCTTTCAAATAGCGTAGCAGCTATATAAAAGAGTAAATATTACAGTAATACTGTCCTACTGTGAAGACATACAAAGACGTATAACTATATATAGGCGGTACGGTCTCATGCTGATGAATTAAACTAGGAACACAGCGCAAACATACATATGAAGAAAGATATCGGATAATCGGATATCGATTTTGGAATATCGGATCCACCGATAAATGGCTGTACACGCCATCTTGTGGCCATTTTGTGAATTGCATGCAAGACCACCATTGCAGGTCAAGTAAGGTAAAGTATGCCTGCTTTATAACAGCCTTTAATGTACAAATTAGATGTGTTACATAAACGCTTGATATGTAGTTTAAGCATTCCGGCGCTAAGAAACAGAGACAAACTCACAGAGGCACGTAATCCGTTTATCTCATCGAAGCTTTTCTTGACAAAAAAGACACTTTAGTTACAGTATACTTTATTTCATTTTTATTTTTGCACTCTTTCAGACCCCTCTATTTATTGGTGTATAAATAGGTCCTAAGAGTTTTGTTTTGTATGCAAGGAGGAAATGAAATTGGCAAAATGGTTATAAATAAAACGATTTGTTCAGTTCAGTGTTATCACTGTGTCAAAAACAGAAATAAAACAATACAAAAAAAAATCGGTTCTGCATATCGATTACCGGCAAATAATCGTGTCATATTGGATAAAAAAAAAAAAAAAATTCTATATTGGTCGATCTCTACTTCTTTTTCTAAATTTACTTTTGATGTGAATTTTTCTTCTGCTTTTTGTGCATTCTCTCTCTCACTCTCGCTCTTTGCTTTCTTCCCCTTTTGTACTTTTTTCTTTTCTTCCTTCCCTCTCTTAAGGGTTGGGTGGGTTAAGACCTTTAAAGTACTGTATCTCCGAAAAGTGAGTACACCGCTCACATTTGTGTAAATATTTGATTATATCTTTTCATGTGACAACTCTGAAGAAATGACACTTTGCTACAATATAAAGTAGTGAGTGTACAGCTTGTGTAACAGTGTCAATTTACTGTCCCCTCAAAATAACTCAACACACAGCCATTAATGTCTAAACCGCTGACAACAAAAATGAGTACACCCCTGAGTGAAAATGTCCAAATTGGGCCCAATTAGCTATTTTGTCATGTGACTTGTTAGTGTTACAAGGTCTCAGGTGTGAATGGGGAGCAGGTGTGTTAAATTTGGTGTCATCGCTCTCACACTCCCTCATACTGGTCACTGAAAGTTCAACATGGCACCTCATGGCAAAGAACTCTCTGAGGATCTGAAGAAATGAATTGTTGCTCAATATAAAGATGGCCTAGGCTATAAGAAGATTGCCAAGACCCTGACACTGAGCTGCAGCGGTTTAACAGGACAGGGTCCACTCAGAACAGGCCTCGCCATGGTCTACCAAAGAAGTTGAGTACACATGCTCAGCGTCATATCCAGCGGTTGTCTTTTGGAAATAGACGTACGAGTGCTGCCAGCATTGCTGCAGAGGTTGAAGGGATGAGGGGTCAGCCTGTCAGTGCTCATACCATATGCCACACACTGCATCAAATTGGTCTGCATGGCTGTCGTCCCAGAAGGAAGCCTCTTCTAAAAATGATGCAGAAGAAAGCCTGCAAACAGTTTGCTGAAGACAAGCAGACTAAGGACATGGATTACTGGAACCATGTCCTGTGGTCTGATGAGACAAAGATAAACTTATTTGGGTCAGATGGTGTCACGCATATGTGGCGACAAGCAGGTGAGGAGTACAAAGACAAGAGTGCTGCCGGCACTGGGGAGATACAGTTCATTGAGGGAACCATGAATGCTGACATGTACTGTGACATAATGAAGCAGAGCATGATCAGTATGCAATATTCCAGCATGATAACGACCCCAAACACACCTCCAAGATGACCACTGCCTTGCTAAAGAAGCTGAAGGTGATGGACTGGCCAAGCATGTCTCCAGACCTAAACCCTATTGAGCATCTGTAGGGCATCCTCAAACGAAAGGTGAAGGAGCACAAGGTCTCTAACATCCACCAGCTCCGTGATGTCATCATGGAGGAGTGGAAGAGGACTCCAGTTTCAACCTGTGAAGCTCTGGTGAACTCCATGCTCAAGAGGGTTAAGGAAGTGCTGGAAAATAATGGTGCCACACAAAATATTGACACTTTGGGCCCAAATTATACATTTTCACTTAGGGGTGTACTCACTTTTGTTGTTTGACATTAATGGCTGTGTGTTGAGTTATTTTGAAGGGACAGCAAATTGACACTGTTACACAAGCTGTACACTCACTACTTTATATTGTAGCAAAGTGTCACTTCTTCAGTGTTGTCACATGAAAAGATATCATCAAATATTTACAAAAATGTGAGGGGTGTACTCACTTTTGGGAGATACTGTATATTGGAAAATATGAGTACAATATTATGTAATGCTGGAAACATGAGATGTATAACCCTGATACTTTATACTGAAGGTGAAATGTTCAGTCATAATGAACAGCAATGTTGTTTGATTATCATTCCAATCAATTACACTGAAAAGATCAGACCTCTGTAGAAAACGGACTGATGTCTCCATCTAGTGGTTGGGTTTGAGAATACCCTCGGTCTAAAATCTACCAGAAAAACCTCTGGCTATCTTCAAGGCAACAGTAGACACCATTTCCTTAAGTGACTCGGGTTTCAACTCCTTCTATGCTAACACAAACATGGTAAAGGGAAAAATAAGCACTATAAGTACAGTGTGATACACCAACAGGTCCACACTCTAACACATACCAAGGTCAGAGAATCTGATTATTAAAAGAGAAAACATGATGGGGCATGCGGTTAGAAGAAAATCAGTAGACAGGGCAGCATAATTGATAAATCAGAGCATGTCTCAAAGTGTCTACTTACACTTTTTATTCTTTTACAGCTGTGCTTAATATCGTGGAACATCTGTAAAAACAAAAAATAAATAAATAAATCCCCTTTCTTCTTCTTACTCGCCAACCTTTCTTTAAAACCTTGTCACGTCAACAAGAAATTGGAAAGTCATCCTTCCGCTCTCCAGCCGTAAAGCTACAGCTGCGCCAGCTCGAACACTGAAGTCTCCTTAAAAATAAATGAAATAAATAAACGTGTTTCCTCACAGAAAATATCACCATATAAACAATTACACGGTCTTAAAAACTGTATTTCTGAACTGAGCGTCTGCCTTCCAACTCTTTCCAAATATTAGAACAAGCACATTAATATACCTTTTGCAGTCAGAACTACTGGCAAACAGGTCAACAAAACCTTCTGACCAATCAGAATCAAGAATTCAACATCCAAACAGTATAAATAGTTTTATTCAATTTTATAGAGCAGAGTAAAATTTACATTTAGCTATTTTGTGTCAATATAATAACCATTTAAAAAAATAATAATTGTATATATTGAATATACATACTTTATCCAAAATATATCTGATCATTGGAATGTAGAAAGAAAAGGTCACGCATAAAAGGACACCAGAAGGCACAGGCATGTATACAAAATAAATGACAGTCTTATTGCAGTTGATCTTAAAGCATCAATCAGGAATTGTTAGAACACTAGTATAGCTGATCCACGATCAGGTCAGACTGATTAACATGGACATAGTGTTATATAGCAGTGATGTCATAGTACCATAACATGGGCTGAGAGATGCAATATTAGTACACTATATAGTTAGGAAAATATTGATTTTAATACAGCAGAGATGGGTTAAAAATCTCTTAAACTCTTGAAGACAGCAGCTAAGACAATAAATAACAATGAACAATGAATGCGATAATATCTTATAGCACGAATGAAGTCACATGTAACAACTGGGGGAATTTCATCGTGTACATTTTGGGCAGGTCTGAAGTTACTGAACGAATTCGAATCTTCAACTGACAAGGAGAACAACCTATAGCTGGGTCAGGCAAAGGTCGGATGATAGAAGATCCAGGGTTAATGGTGTGAAGGCAACAGGTATCGTGCTCATTTCATCATGAAGCACAATAAACAAATCTCACACACACACACACAAAAATGATATTTTTGGGGGTGGGAAGAGGTGGGGTGCTGATTCTGTGACACCACTGTAATATTAAAAAAAACAACCCAAACACCAGTCAAATGTAGTTCAGTGTTGGGGGTTAAAACAACAAAAAAAACAAATATATATATATATATATATATATATATATATATAAAAAATCATCCAGTGATCAATAGAATGCTACAATGAATCCAAACTAATTTTTCATCTGTCCATTATTGAATATGTGCTTTGTAGAACAATAAAACATAATACACCAACATAATTCCAGCATAAAATTGTTAATCCTTCATGTCACCGCTTTATGAATAGTGGGGAAAAAAAAAAGAGACCTTCCTTGGTTTCATCCTCAGACTCAAAAGATATTAGTCCAGAGCAACAAATGTCCTACTTCACTCATCTTACACTCTTTCACCTGTCTGAGAAGTTTAACCAAATCAAACTAAAAAACCTGAATGTGAAACAATAGAGTATAATCTGTCTAGAACAAAAAAGTTATCATTTGGGAAGCTGTTGGTTCCTAGGAAGCTCAGCTCATCAAAACATTGCATTACAATGTGGTGTAGATAGCAGGTTTGGTTATCTTCCACATCATAGTGTCACAGTGAAGAAGAACTTCCTCCCTAAACCTTGGAGTTCATTGCCAACAGGATGCTGGGTTTTTCATCGATGATGCGGACCAGCAGATTATCGATGTACTCTTCCAGCTCAACGATCTTCTCATCCTTTTTGGACAGCTCAGTTTGCTGCTTTACCACCAGGGTGATCAACTCTTCCTGGGTGAGCTGGGTGTATGGTCCGCTCTCTACGCGCTGGAGAAAGGAAGAAACGTACGAGATCATAAGAAATGGGGTACGGTTTGAGTGCTTCACTTAAGCAATAAACATTAACAGGAAGCAGATACACTGGGGCCCAGCTTTTCATACGCGATTTACAGAGTCGGATTTGACCAAAGATCTTGTGTTTTTTCATTCTTCCAAATTGCTGTCGTACTCCTTGCCAACACAAGTCCGTAAACGCGTGAATTATTAAGGACAGGCTTGTTCAGCATAAATTAGATTAGCTCATTCATGTAGAAACCTTCTATGTAAGTGAGACCTGTTCCAGCTGTGGCTGTTCCATTCCTTCATGAGGAACCTCATTGAAAGACACAATAATGATAAGCACATAGACCATTTAAAAATCCAGTCATTGATTCGCAGTATATCCAGTCAATGAGCCAAATTAACTTGTTTGGAATCATCACAATTAACAGATCTAGCATAAATCATCTATTTTTGTTATGCGACCATATGAAGAACAAGGCCCAAGTATGTCTGCAAATTTATTTATATAATTAATTGGGGGGGTTTCCCCCCCGAAAAATAAGCACACCTTTGATTTTTCAGCCACTTCTCGGATGGTTTGAATCTTCAAATCTTTTCCCATGGAAATACTAGCAGGAGACTGACTTTCATACGGACTCAAAGGTTTCACTGGGTGTGGTCTGAGGAAAAACAGAAGTGGACTTTAGTGATGAAAATATCAAGAACTACCCAATACTTATATAAACATACATAAACCACATATACAAATATGTCAGAGTGGAGCTTGGAATCGTCACTTTAAACATTTAAGTTAGTGTAAACAAAAACATAAACAACCGGTCAAATTACAGTTCAATACAAGAGGCAGCCAAGGAAAGTAATCTGAGGAAGAGCAAAAACACAAGAAAGGAGTTAGTTCTCCCACCAGTAAGAGACTAACATGGAACAATTAAGCACACCAAATTTGCCCGAGAGATTCAAACAAAGTTCTCGTTCAAACCAGAGATTTATTATATATTGTTAATATTATACAGACACCACGTATCCATGTGTAGATCAGATGCAAGATATGGCCAACCAAAAGATCCATCAACCCAACAGCATTCGGAATAAATCGGCTAATGTAGTTTTGGACACATTAAGACTAGTCCTGGTATGAATGCGTATTCTGAACCAGGCTTAGTCGAGGTCTTAGAAACCAATCTTTAGTCTCAAACCGACTGGATAAGCCTGTTGCTTCTTGCTGGACAAGCTGCAATCAAGCAGGATAGCCACAAAAAGATAGAAGAAACGTATGAAGAGAGAGAGAGAGACCTCGGAAATAAGAAGGCCAAGGGGATTCCAAAGGTTAGTAGTAGTTGCTTTTTAAACGGAAGAGTGGTGTTGGGGAATTGTAGGTTATTCTCACCTGCGAGAGGTCAATACCCCACCACTTCCACTGCTATGTGACGTGCCTGACTGAACCTCAGAGGGTGGAACCCAGGCACAGAGTGTGCTTTTGCCCCCAGATGCACTTCCAGACAGGAGTTCTGGAAAAGCTGAAAACAACGAGTTGGCTGTTTCACCACCCTTTGGTCCAGCAAGACTAGAAACAGTTATTTCAACATCAGCCTCTTGAAGGACTGCATCTTTTATTACAGGCTTCTCAGGGGGCTTAGGTGCCAGCTTTTTCTTTTGTGAATATACCTCCTGGGAGGAAGGGCTTGAGTTATGCGATTTTTTCATATCTGTTTCATCTTTGGAGCCCACAGATTCAAAGAACATATTAGCTTCATCTTTGGGTACAAAGAATGGATCCATTTCATTTTGAGATGCAACAGATCCAAAGATGTTATCAAAGTCATCGGAGGATAATCTCGGATCTTCAAGCTTTTTCCCTTTCTTCAGACCACCAGTGAAAAAGTCATCTTGATCCATGGTCTGTTGTGGTAAAGCCCACGGATCTCGAGAGATTAACTCGTCACTCGGGAAAGGGTCAACTTCAGTCATTTGTTTCTCAAGAGCATTTGTGACATTTGTAAAGGGTTGTTCTTTTGCCACGTTAACAGCTCTTTCAGTATTATTTACAGGGATAAGCTTTCCTTCTTCAAAGGCTACATCCTCCCACAAACTCTTAGTCGTCACAGAACCTGCGTTTTTTCTTTCTGCTTGAGAACTTGCTGAGGATGTAAAAGCGAGCATACTTTGCTCTGGTTGAACCTGTCGGACAGGTTCTTTACTTGGAGCTCCTTGCCTAGGTTTGGCTAGAGGCAACTCTGTAGTATCAACATCACAGCTTTGATCTGCTGGTGAAGTTGACTTTTTTGCACTCCTGGCTGTTGGTGTTGGTTTTTCCTTTTTTGGCACCGAGATGTGATCAAGTGTGAGGTCAGGAATGGGGTTTAAAGTTCCCTTTACATTCGTCTGAGCATCTTCTGGGCTCTGGATTGATGGTTTTGGGTTTCTTTCCAAATCCGTTTTGGTCTTTTCCCCATGTACAGAATATAATCGTTCGTGGGTACGGCCTTGCTCAGAATTAACCTCAAGGTGCTGTTTTGACGTTGCCAAATTAGCTGGTTTCGGTGGAATTAGAGGCGGCTTAGGCTCCATTCTCTTTGTGGAAACAGAGGACACCACCTGATCATCTCTGGGATGCTGGTCGAGGCTTGATGTATTCCTTTCCTTTAAAATTGAAGATTTATTTGAGATGGGCTCACCAGGACCATCTACGCTCATTTCTTTTTCACCGTCTTGAAAAGTCATCTTTCTCTGGTTCACTTCAGCAATGACGTGTTCCCAACGGGTGTTGGTCATTACACCATGTCTCTTCTTGGGAAAAAGTGCTTCATAGTCTGGAAGAGGAAGTGAAGGTTGTTGAATCTTCTCAGAGGTTGGCGAATTAACCTGTACTCCATTTTTTGGATGGTGCTTTTCATTTTTGAACGGATCCCAAGGATAGCTAGGCGACTGTGGGGCTCTGCGCTTTTTCTCAGACAAGCTATCGGTGTTCGCTCCTGGAAGGTTTTCTGTGCTGCCTGTTGACGAGTCTGAAAAGGTTCTTTGGGGTTTAGGAGGTGCCATAGAAGAGTGGAGGTTAGAAAACATATCGAAAGACTCAAAAGGATCACTAGGAGATGATGCTTCAGGGGGAAAAGTAGAAGTAGGAACAGAGTTCTGGATGTCTGAGGGGACAGGGGAGGCAAGGAAATCAGTATTATCTGTTTCAGTCTTCTGACTGAGAGTCAATCTGCCAAAGAGCAAGAACAAAAAACAACACAATTTCAGTCCTTGATCTCGAGTAAACCGTTGCTGCTAAACAGAACCCAAAATTAAACCAACACATTAACTCGCACAACACTAAATCAGTGTTGTCACAAGGCCTATTTAATCTAATTAATGCCTCATCATTTCCGGCGCAATGTTTCTAGACAGAAATGAAAACACTGCACATATTAAAAGTACTGTAACATTTCAGTCTGAAGCTGCACAGTGACTCATACAACTGGTTGTTTACTGCTCCGGCATGTCTGTGCATTGACGATCATTAGAACATACAGTCAGGCACCACGGACCTCAATCATAATAGCCATTAAGTAGTTCCAGGAGATTTTGATCATATTTAATGAATTACCTGGGCCTATAGAGAACCATCAAAAGAATACAGCTTTCATAACGAAAGGTCTAAACACAAGCAAAATGTCGTTAATTGGAATAAGAAGGTTTATCCAAAGATGAATACAAAAACATACAGGGAGGTTTGTTCATGAACTACCTAGTCTATAAAAAAAAGCAGTTCCAGCAAATCTGAAGCGGAATTATTCATTTTAATGACCACAATGTACTAGAACCGCAAAATTACTCACCAATTAGAGAATTCTGTATTTAAATGCATCCTTATATTGTCAAAGCGAAGAAGTCTTCCAGACAAAACAAGTACAGCTTTAGAAATTCCAAGTCACACAACGTGCTCGATAGTCACGCAGCCTGCGAGTACACAGTCACATTACCCATCCACAACCTGTTCTTCTTCATACCCAAGCACCTCAGCTGACCCACCAGCCTACATTCCCTCCCAACTGACCAATCAGAGCATCCCTACCAAACTAGTCCTATAGGCTTGACTCAAGCCAAATGGAAGAGAAATGATTCTTTACTTTGTACCCAGGACCAGGTTTTCGAAAACTACTGTAGGACAAAATATATTCGTACAAGAGAGAGGTTTTGTTTTTTTTTGTATTGACGAGTTAAATCAAGGTTCAAATTCTGAAGCCAAATAACATGGATTCTAGAGAGAATACTAGAGCGCAGTAAGAGAGGCGAGAAGGACACATGGAAGTAAAGACTCAAATGCCTTTCAGTTCGCGACAGGAGAAGAAAAATAGCATGTAGCTTGCCTTAGCCATGTTCCTGTACCTCCACTGGAAATTCATTACACAGAAAACATCTGTTCTGAACAGACTGAAGCACAACAACAAAAGTCTGAAGTGGAAACGTGCACTGAGATAAGCAATAACATTCCATTTCTGAGAAATGGGATTAATGAGAATGATTAATTTTGTTGTTTTTTTTGTGTTTGTTTTTTTTACAATAAAAACACTTGGACGCTAGATTAGCTCCAACCTAAATTTGGACCTAGAAGTAATGTTAACATAAAACTTTTTTATTTATTTATTTTTTAAACACTGTGGGTTATTTTGAACGAGTGTTAATCTGTAGACCCAGGAAATGTGCTTTGTCCACATCTATAGAGTTATCAGAGCCTCTGACTGCATCTGATATACTTCAATGATCATGACATGACACTGTACTGAAATTAGAGCACCAAATAAAACGAGCAACTAGAATGGTATTTTTCTCCATTGTAAAACAAATGAATCAACATTCAGAAGAAGCAGCCTTGCTGACTGGCTTGGTCGGTCCCACATTTTCAAAAGGGATTCAACTAGCTACCGACAGTAAACTGAACAAAGAAAGATTTCCTGGGTACTCGGAGAAAAGGAATTTCACCACATTAAGAAAGCGAACCTGCCGTTAAGGATTCTTTACCATATTAAAATGCTGTTTCGAGCTCATTTTAATTCGCAGAAATGTTTCTGCCCGTCTGTTATTCATGTTCAAATAATGTGCCAGGACACAAACTGGTTTTCCGAACCATTAACGTATGAAATATGTCATGATGATTGTCTCCAGTGACTGAGATCGAGACATATTCAAAAACGTAGGGGTTGAAGTAGTTTTTCTAAAAGATGACAACGTTCTTCATAGGACATCAAGTAGACAAACTGGAGGAATAAATTGACATACGTCTTTACTGAGATAAAGAGTCATATTCAGGCAGCTGACTTGAATGGTGGACAGCTCAGCTTACCTTTTATTATGCATCCATGGGGAACAGCTTGAACAAAAATATCCTGCACATTGTTAAGTCTACATTTAAGAAAGCGGTCTTGGCAATCTCAATGTAGTATCTATTGTGCACATTTGTAAGGTGCCCTGAAGAACATGCCAAATTACTAACACGTACGCAACTAATGATATTTTTTTTTAAACCAAAACAAACCCTCACCTGGGCCTGACTGCAGAAACTTTGACTGTACGAGCTGGAAAGCCGCTGGAGGGTGGAATTGGAGTAAAGGCAGTTCGCACATCTTTCTGCAATTCTGCCGATTTCTCCTCTGGATCTGGGTTGTCGGAGCTGAGCGGAATCTCCTCAAATGGGTTTATTGAAGCTGGTACATCTGCTTGTTTAGGACTCTCAACAGCAGGGGCTATTTGCTCTTCTTTCTTCCGCCCTAGGCCGAAAAGAGAAGTGAGCCTGTCAGTCACTCTGGACTCCTCTTGGCGTTTCTGCTCCTCTGCCTTCCTTGCCTCCTCTTCACGCCGCTTTCTTTGCTGCTCCTCATCCGCTTGCCGCTTCCTCTCTCGTTCCTGCTGCATCTTTCCATCGTCTTCTTCCAGTTTTCTCCTTCTCTCCTCTTGCTCTTGTTGCTTCTTTCGCTCCTGCTCATCCAAAAGCTCCTGCAGGCGTCCTTCTGCTTTCTTGTGCTTCTTCTCATCGTCCTCTTGGGGGCGATGTTGGACTTGGAATTCTCTCTCTGCTGAGTCAGGCTTGTAACTCGGAATACTGAGGCCTTTGAAGGAGTCAGTGGAGCCAGTAGACGCGTTTCGTTCGTGGTATTTCCGCAGGTCTTCTACGGAACCCTTCGCAGAGCCGCTGAGGCTGAGGGAGGAACCAGAATCCGGCTTGGACTCCTGGTCCTCAGCGTACACGTGACTGCCATTGATGCACAGATTGTTCTCAGGAGTGCTCTGTTTGGAGCGATTCAGCAGGGAGAAAGGGCCTAGAGATAATTTGCTGTCAGTGCTACCGTTTCTCTTGTGGCCAAGAAACTTGAACTTGTTTTTGCCTGTGGGAGAAAAATGGAAAAATTTACTAATGCAACACCCTTATCTAATTTAATATTTACATCAATACAAATACCATGAACCTTCATCATCATGTACCAAGGGCACACACACAAAAATACATTGTTTTTAATCTTTACCTTCAGCAGATTCTTCATTCAGGCCTGAGGATCGGCTGCTGGTCAGCGAGCTGTTCTTCTCAGGCAGGGTACCGAGGGTGGACATGGATTGGGACACGCCTCTGTGGAGATTTGTCTTCGACCCAAAAAGAGACTTAAATTTAGAGGACTTCTTCAGTTTGGGAGAGTCCGTGCTTCCCTCTTCTTCCCCCTCGCTGTCTGTCAGGACCTGACCAACTGTGGCAGGAACAATAGCGGAAGCGGAGTCAGCGTGTCCGTCCTTCTTCTTGCCCCGAACCTTGTCTTTGAACTTGGAGATACGGGACCGAGGCTTGTCTGGCATGGAGAGATCGAACATGCTGGCTGTCATGTTGTTCCGCATGAACTGGATGTCCAGGAGAACCTCACCCCTCTCCTTATCTGCCTTACTGTTCTTATCCAGCAGCTTGTACCAACTGAAACCAGACAAAGTTCTTAAAGTTAAATTCAGTATGTAAGGTTTTAAATATCACTGTATTTAGAGTATTTGGTGCTGATGGAAGTCTCTGCCCGTTCCAACAAATTACAGGTCACGAAAGGCCAGTGAATGATTCAAAAAGAAAAAAAAAGGCGGGGGGACGACGACGACAATTATGCCTTTGTGCTTTGTCAGCACTTGCTTTCTGTTCTCAGCATGGGAATTAGCCTGTATTCAGCTCAACTAGCAGATAGGATTGTTCGGGAGAGGCTGTTCATTGTAGAATAACATGCCTTTATCCACCCACACGCACACAGCTGTGATAAAACACTTCAACCGTGGGATAATGAGATACAGCGATGCTGGAAAGCCACACGGTGGTTCCCACTCTCCGGCAATTTTTTTTTTTAATGCGATAAAAAAAACACAAACAAACAAACAAAAAAAAATTGGCTGAATGTGAAGGAAGGAAACCGATAGGACATTCCAAGGAACAGCCATGTGTGAGCTCTCACAATACCACGAACCGTCGTATTTACACACATTAAGCAGTTTCTTTCCGATATCTGAAGTTCATACGGACAGTCCCAGCACTGGAACGATTCAGTACAGAGACCGATTAGAAAGACTTACAGAGAAGTCTCTCTAATGAAAGAATGACGCATCATGTTTTATGTTTATAGTTATACTTGTTGTGGAACAATCGTTTCATCCATCACTTACGTTCCACCATCTATAAACAGTCGTTCTCTCACCAGCCTCTTCCTTTCCTCTCAAATGAAATGCTCAGAAAAACAAAAAAAAAACAAAAAAAAGAAAACCTTTATGTTACCAAGAAACTGAAAATCCCTCCATCTTAAAAGATGGGGAATTGTGTACGAAGTTTGATGCTGAAGCACTTCCAGAACCTATTTCTGCGTCTTACTTCGCCTCCTTATACTATGCGCTAAAAGTATATACTCCTAGTGTAGCAAGAGAACATGCAAGTACTGAGACACATCAACATGTCATGTAACAGAAGACAACGGTGTTGCCAAGCTACGAATTGGGATGCAGCATATGTATGTATTTAGTAATGAATTGTAACCTTTGGCAGAGGCAGCTGAACATAGAGATCAGAACCACGACTATAGTCTGAGGTCTATACCTAATCTGCAGCTGCATTAGATTCTGGAAACACATACGGCATATTCATAAACTCTTTCTAGACACATTGTGAAAATGCGACAAATATAGCAGCACAAACTAATTGGATTTGACCACTTGAGATTGGAATGTGGACACTCAGTGGGAACCAATTTGAGTGAAGTGATTTTTTTAGAGAAATAAAAAAAAAAAAAAAAAAGACAAAATGAACATGGCCTCAGAGCTAGAAAACCAGAGTTTGCGCTGGAGAAATTACTGTTTGGATTTCAGTAAGGCAGCTCCCACCAAGATAAGCTAGGTGGAGCTTAGCAATCAAATCTGCTTTCCAGGCATTCATTTGCGTGAACGTCAAAAGCCAGCATAAGAACAGAACCAGCAGGGCGAGCGAGAAAGATGGGGTTAACAAGAGCGCTGAAAGTCAGCCGAGTCATAAAAGCATCAGTGCGTGACGCACTGTAGCCAGAGGAAACAAGCCACCATCTCATGAGGACATGTTCCTTCCATGAAGGTGAAAGATCTTAATCTTGGCTTTAATGACGAGTGCTCATTTCAGAATCCTCCACATTCCTCAGGTTTACATCATTGTTACGCAATTCAGCACGAAAAATAAAAACGTGTCAGAAATGGCCAGGTTATCTGAGGTAGAGATAAAAGAGCTTATCTCGGATAACTCTACACATGTAACCAACCAACAGAAAATGACCTTGCACAATAGGTATTACACTCATGCCAAATAAAGTAGACAGCACACAGGACCTTGAGGGTTTTTTTTCCTCCCCCTCTCTCTTTTTACACTGGAGAATTTGAGATGGAAGAACCCAAATGGCTTTGATTATGGCATCAGGAAATGGGAGCTCAGATTCTACTGGGGGAAGGCAGAAAAACAGACCGTTATTGCAAGCACCTTATCAGGCTGCTACAACTAAGCCAAGACAAACAGTCAACCTCCGTTGAAGGAAACGAAGCTCTGTCAGAGTGCACGCTCGGAACGTGATACTGCCTCGGGAATGAACCAGACATTTCATTTAGAGCCATTTGTGAGGAGGACAGTTTTAACCCTAGTCTAATCGGCGAACAGGAACCATGGTGTCATGGGTTCGTACGGGTACCGGGTGTCCTCTCCACACGCAGATCCATGTTTACAGAGAAAACACTCTTGGATCTTCAACTGCCAAACTTGTTCCACCAGTCTTTTCAGCTTGTGCTTAACGATGGTGATTTTGGGTTTCTCAATGATGGCGTGAGACGATATTTTGCAATATATTAAGTAACACGCATCAACTGCCACGTAACGTGGACAGAAGCGTGTCAATCACTATTTAAAGCAGAACAGGATTAGAGATAAGGACAACGAACATGTTTAAGTTAGAATCTCCAAAACAAGAAAGAGTCAAATAAATTATTCAAAGTGTGAAGGACTTGAGAGTGGGACGTAACTCTACACTTCTGTGCTTTGGACTAAAGTACTCAAGGGCATTCTCATTAAAGTATGTACAATCACTAGCAAATAATATTTTCACAGATCAACATTAGGACAAATACAAATGTAAATCTGAATGCGTTTATCATTCAAATTTTCATATTGCTGATTATAATAAAAAGAAAGAAAGAATCCAGCTTGTTCAACTCACTCTCACTCTCTCTCACTCTCCCATCCCTTCATTGTTAGAAAACAGTTTGTAAATCTGCGTTACATTTTAAAAAGGAACTGAAAGCTCAAACAGCTGAGTACATAATACGACTTCCTTTTGTGAGTGCGTATTAAGTAATATTTAACATTTAGAAATTCGTTTCCACGGTGATCGCATGTACTCTACAGACGCAGTACATAAACACTCGTTTGGGAAAATATTGGTATTAGAGCTGCAACAACTCGATAATAATCGATTATGAACATCATTGTCAACGAATGTCATTAATGATTAGCTGGTCTGCGTGCTTCATTACGTTACTTCTGTTCCGAAAACACTCTGAGAGTGAATACTAAAGTTGTATCCCAAATGACCTATTATACACTTACACTATGCACCGTGTACACTATCGTCTAGTGTAGTGTTTCCGCTGACCTAGTGACCTAGTGCTGCGATGGACTGGCACCCTGTCCAGGGTGTACCCCGGCTTGTGCCCTATGCTCCCTGGGATAGGCTCCAGGTTCCCCCGTGACCCTGAAGGAGTAAGAGGAATAAGATGGATGGATGGATAATGACCTAGTGGTCAGTGGTGTAATTGCAGGGGGTCCGTAGGAAGGTTTTTAAAATGTTTAAATGTTATGTTTTTTTTTTGTTAAATGCATCAAAAAAATATTTAAATGAGATGTTTTAAAATTTATTTGGTTATTCGTGTGTATTCACAAATATCAAGTCAGCTGAGCTGACGATCGTTCATTGATGGATTTATTTAAAATTTTAATTAACAAATTAAGTGATCGTTTGCAAAAATCTGAGTGGTAGACAAGTTCAAGCGTCGCACTGATGGATAAAATAACCAAAAGTTAATTCAGAGAGTCAAATTAAATGACACACCAACAACACATTGGTCAAATCTAACAAAATTGACACTTTTTTGTGTAAACATTTGTGTTTGAGTGAAAGTAGCCATGTTCAACGCTAAACCTTCAGGCCATTCCTTCAGAAGAGACAAAACAAAAGGACATGGTGGAAAGCAAAGCCGATGAGCAGCCAATGCCCCCATATCAACGTTACAGTAAAGTGGGACAGTAACTCGACACCAACAAGTGCCAAGATAAAGGAGAACCAGAATTCAATACTCAGTCCGTGTGTGTGTGTCCGTGTTTTAGAGAGAGAGAGAGAGAGAGAGAGAGAGAGAGAGAGAGAGAGAGAGAGAGAGAGAGCGAGCGCGTGCGCAACTGCAAACCAAACCGCACTCTGAACCTTACAATAAAGTCCCTCACAATGGTCGCGATAATGATAAAGCGTTATGCCTCTACAACAGATAAGGCCTGAGATTATAACTGACGAACAGAAAGCACGACAGAGGTCATTCATGGAACAAACACGCCTTTTCAAAAACCTGGAACGGGAACCTAAAACGATTTCTTTTCACTCCGAAATTTTACCCCCGACATTTAACACGGGCGTAACCGTGTATGGTTCCGAAACGTCAAGCTTGTTTCAAAAGCCAAACTACGCCCAAACTGCTCCAGCATAATTGAGTAGGTGTCTACGATTAGACCGCGTGCCACGCTATTTTTAAAAACCGACCATCGCTCAAACAGGGAGTGAACGTCAGGCAGACAGACAGGTCTTTTCTCTCAGGAACATCTGAACAAAACCAGATGAGCTCAGAAGGCAAATTAGGGGAAACGCCTCCTGCTTCTCTGTTTGCATAAACAGAGGCGTATTGGGAGACTTCAAGGTGACAGATGGTGTGATGCAAACAGGATTCAACACTGAGCTGAACTTCTCTATGGCAAGAGGAAGTGAGTGCAGGCTTCCAGTACAAGTCTGCTATAGTTTCAACAAATCAATTAACCACAGAGATGGGGGAAGAAAAAAAAAAAAAAAAAAAAAGGCCTTTTTTTGGTCCCACGTCCGCAGGGAAATTATACCGAATTCAGACTCTCTTGTGAACGTGAGCAAGAAGGTATTAACGGTTGGCCTGTTTCGAATTAGGATTCATGTCTGTGTGTATTATAGTACGTGATTAAAAGTTATAAAAAGGTCAAAAATCCAGTCTATGAAGAACCAGGTCCACGAACATTGTCCAACATTCTCGAGTAGTCCTGTGACCTGACACCAAACATACTTAATGAAGCAGTCAGCCAGGGTATGACTGTGGAAACTGTACAAATGGAAAAGACCAAAATAGCAAACTGAATTTTTATATTTATTTATTTCTCTTATTAGGCACATACACACAGAGAATGAGTGTATGATTTTCTGTTAATCTCTTCACATAAATTAAGTAAGAAATAAAACAACCAAGGTATGCTGTTATAGATAAATAATCTTGGGGGAAAAAAAAAAAAAAACCTAACCACACCCTGAAGTGGTTAATTTCTTTTATACCAAAGCAATGTGCATCCGATTACAATTTATTTGACATAGAATGACACTCTACTTTTTATCCATTTCAAATTATTTTTAAATGCTGTGGAATGTCCAATCAAACAAATTCATCCCTGTCATCATTTACATTACAGCAGCTTACAATTCACAATTACTTTTTTTTGTTTGTTTGTTTTTGTTTTTTACAGTTACCTGGAAAAGGCATGTTACTGTAAAAACGTCAACAATCCTGAAGACCGTCCTGTGGCAGACGACTTAATGTTACAAAGTGCTGACACTGGAGACTCCTTCCATTAATCTCCTTACAGAAAGCTTCCCTGGACACATTTTTAATCCATTTATTATTAGCCGTAGATTATATGGAGTGTCTGAAATACAAGTTCCTGTGAATTAGTGGTTCCTATAGAAACATGTTAGGTGGATATTACTGCGTTCGTCTTTTTTCCCCTGGGAAAATCAATGAGCGCCGCCATGATGGATTCTAAATCCTGTTCCGGTCTCCATAGGAACCCGTAATAAAACTGGTTAAAGAGAGCGACTAAATTAATTCAAAAAGAAATTCTGAGCGTGTTAGTAAAGAATTCCGGAATTTCCCCTTGGGGATCAATAAAGTATCTATCTATCTATCTATCTATCTATCTATCTATCTATCTAAAGAATAAAAATGGGCCCAGGGATCAAGCTGTGCTAGGATCAAGCTAGGACATGAACACCCACCTGTTACCAAGCAGCAAAAACTAATATTACCGATGCTGCTAATTTTCTGACTTATGTTCAAAAATAAATAAATAAATGTGTACGAAACCGGGTCTGTTTTATTGCTGTGCATGTAATTATATGCCTTAGTGCATTTGTAATTTCGTTAGTACATTCTTCGCCATCAACGGCTACAGAGGACACCAAGTAGTTTATAAGGTCAATGTAGCTGACCTCAGGCAATAGCTTCATGCCATCTACCCTGTCATTAAACGTCGATGGATGACCCACTGTAAAAAGACGGTCATTGTGACAGTTTTTAAAGCCACTTTCACAAGTTTAAGATAAAATTATCAGCAAGGAACGTGCCCTAAATCGACTCCAAATACCGGAGACGGGAAGTGTAAAACAGGTTTAAGGTACGAGCCGGGCGAGACTTCCATGTTCAGGGAGAAAAAAAAAAAAAAAAAAAAAAAAGGTGGATAAACTTGTGACGAATTCCTGCCAGAACTACTGTCAGAGCCAACAGACCAATCAGAATTGAGAAAGTCAACAGCAACACAATATACGTTAAATACTCAAGTTAAACGTAAGGGAGAGAAAAAGAAGACAAAATCCCGCTGCCATAGCAAATACGCAAAGTACACGTTTGTACAGCTTTGAGAAATGTTCTGGGTTGACAAGGCCCGTCAGTCATATTAGAAGAAATTAATCAGGCCTAAAAGATTCAATTAATGAGTAATAATCAGTATTAAATATGATACTGAGAAACGATAGGATAGAAATCTTGGTGTTCTCTGTTTATTTTCCATTCTGCTTTTTTTTGTTTGTTTGTTTGCCCTGACCTTGGCGAGCTCATAGCTTCTAGTTTCATGTGGTGTGCCAGGATGAGTGTGTGTGTGCATGTGTGTGTGTGGTTTGCCTGGAGTACAAACAGATGATGTCACTGCCTCTGGTGTGCACTTTAACCACTGAGCGTGGAAGCTGGTGTATTTATTGATTTTTTCCCCCCCTCTCTATTCTGATTACATGAAACTCAAATAAGGCTGGGTGCAGCGCTGAGAAGGTGGAGCGATCTCAGCAAGCAAATTTAAATCCAACCAGGAAGCCAGTTATCATAAAGTCCACAGCCAGCAATGCCTGTCACGCATCATGCGAGTGGATCGACAGGGATGGGCCAAGAACAAAAACAGAAGAACCGTGACCAACCCTAACAAAGTATCTGATGATTCCCAACCCTAGACTGGAAGGTAAATGATATCCCCTGTGGCAAGAAGCAGGTGCAGCAAAACAACTTCACGTGTTTGGAGGTGATCCTAAAGAGGACAGCCTAAAAACGGGTAGTTAACGTCCAACAAACGCGTACGGCAATTTAGTTAATGGAATTCAAACAAGACGAAGGGAAACAAAACATAAGAGATCACGCAGCACATCGTGTTGGCACCTTGAAGAAAACTATTATATTACCCACAGCCAGACCATGCGTTTCTTCCTTGTTTTTTTCTAAGCCTGAGTAGCTTTGTATTTTGCTTACCTGAAACAGTATGATGGCTGAACTCTGCATTAACGCATTTAGCATTTACATTTATTTACATGCATTGACTCAGCAGTGCCGTGCAGGTGAGAGTTAAAAGGTGTCGGATACACTCTACAATGGCAGTCTGGATTTGAACTTTTAACCTTCTGATTTGGTAGCCGTGGGCCTTAACTGGTGAACCACGACCGCAGCAGAAAACAATAACTAAACCGGCATCTTAACCATATATAAAAGTGTGTTCATCAGAATACATAAACATTCAAGCGGTCTTCTAAGTAATAACAATGCTGCCACTCTCCAAAATTCCCCATACGAGTCTTAATAAAATCAGGCTCAGAGGAATTGGACACGGGGCAGCCGTGAGGACTGCTGAACCACTGGAATGTGGCCCTCAATAACAACCCAGTATCGTGTGTGTGGTTTCGTTCTGGGCTTCAGGTCAAATGTCATGCTAAACACGGGAACTGAGCAAACATTAGAAATAAACGAGTCACGCTGCAGCACAACGAGATTACATGAGAACAAATGAATCCTGGTGAATGAAAACAGATTCATGGTGGGGGTGGGACCATGGCTTTGGCCATTTTTGCGGATCGACTGTACATCCGTTGTGAGCTAGCAAAACAACTGACAGCTCACACATTAGCTGGACTAGCAAGCATGGACAAATGATCAATTCATTTGCTGACCCACTGGGCAAATATACAATGAGCTGCCCAGTCACAATGATTTGGCTGCCTAAAAATATACATAAAAAGCCTAATAACGTACAGCGGTGTGACGTACGTGATAACAAACGGCGTGCTAGTTAGCAAGTTAAGTGCACGAACATAGACGAAGGGAAACGAACAAGTTCATGACATTTCAGTCTCTCCAGGATTTTGCCATTTTGCGAGAAGTGGTGTTCCACACGTACAAGATATGAATCGAGTCTCATTAGCGTCTTTATTTCAGATCAGATCACACCGTGGTCTTGGTTTGTGTAGTTCAGCAGGTGGTGGGATTTGGAAAAAGTAGAATAAGCTATAGTTACAGCATCAGGGAGTTTTAATCCACCATGAACAGATACATATCAAATCAACTTCTGTAAAATAAACAAAATCAAACCAATAAATAAATAAAAATTCAATTGGTCCCCCCCCTTTCCCTTGTGGACCAGAAACCTATGACAAAAAACAAACCAAAAACAATAACGTGGACTTGCAATCTGCTTTTGTCTGGACTAATAATTTGTCCACCCTTGCCCAGGGTTTCCCAACAGTCCTACAGTGGTCCAAGTTTTCCTCACTGAAGACACAGGTGTTGAGCTAATTATTAATCCTTTAACAAATTAGACAGGACATGGAAGTAGACAAAACTACAGACTGTGCACATTCCCTATGATCGACCTGGTCAGGATTTTCAGAACAGAGATTCGGGCTTGAACTCCGGTCTTGGGAACTCAACTGGGCTGGATCACCAGCAGAACAAGACAAAAAGCCCCTGTTCGAGTATATTACACATCCAAGCACCGGAACCTCATATTGAAACTCTTACACATGTTAATAACATCATACAAGTACACCATCAGAGCTTGACCATCATTAAACTTGCATATGAACAAGTAGTAAGTTAGTGCTTTAAGGAAGCAAAAGTAAGGTTCTTAAGAGTGATGCCAGGAGAACCTTTTCCAGTCCCACAAAGAAGCATACTGGGTTCCTTAAAGCACTAACGACCGTTTTTTTCCATTTAGAGAACTTCTGGTTCCACGTGGCACTACCGTGAAGAACCTTTTCAGCTTTCTTTAAAGCACCAGTGTCACAAGGAACCAGAAGTTATCAGAAGCTCTCTAAATAAATAAATATATAAATAAATCCTTTGTTAGTGCTTTAAGGAACCAAAGTAAGGTTCTTAAAAGTGATGCCAGGAGAACCTTTTCCAGTCCCACAAAAGAACCATACAGGGTTCACTTCAACCTGTTAAAGAGCCAATCAATTGGTCTGAAGAACCTACAACGAAGCATAAAGAACGTCCTTAATCTCCAAAGAACCAGTGAGCGCAACTCAAGAACCCTATACAACGAAAAACGGTTCTTCATGCAAGATATGGCGCTGTAAAGAACCATTGAAGAACCTTTATTTATGTATTTTTTTAAGAGTAGCCAATCCATCTCTTGGCATGTTTGTGTTGAGGTGGATGGAAAGGAATTCTTTCAATTAAGAAATTTCATTATCGTCACGTGCAAGTCCATAAAGACGTTTTGTTTGACCTCAACTCAACTTTTTTTTTTTTACTGTTTTCCCAGCACATTTCTCCAACTATGAAAGAAGAGTGAAGGTCATCCAACTTATCTACAGATCTACAGCTGATCTGGACCATCTGGGATCCGGTGTAAAAGTTATTCACACTATGAGAAAGGAACATGGAGAGTGGTTCCTCCTTGTGGTTCGAGCCTAAACTTACTCGGTCTTTTTGCGGGCCTTGTCGTCTTGTAGGTCCAGCAGGTTGATGACGGCCTGGCCCAGCAGCTTGTCCATGCCCACCAGGGCGCGGTGCATGACTACGATGTACAGGGTGCAGCGCTCGGCGTTCCCGCGGTGGAAGAGCGGCAGGTCGAAGGTGGCTTCTTCCTTCCATACAGGCTCCACGCACTTCTCCACCACCGCGGTGGAAAACTTGTCCTTGGCCACCTGGATGATCGCGTACGCGTCATTCGTGCCATTTTTGCCTTTGACCCGCAGGTTGCGCGCCTGGAGGACCGTCACCTGGACGCTGGTCGGGTACCACTGCTGGCTTTGCTCGGCTAGAGACATCCTCCACCGAAATGATCCAAGTAACACCTTCTAAACAGCGCGTGCGCTAAGACACATAGTCAGCTGAGCTAACCACGCGAGTATTGACAAATTCAAACAATATATCCGGGACGTCACGGCTTCCAACTGCAGCGACTGTTTCGGTATCGCGTCCTCAGAAACTTGTTCCATGGCTCGTGCGGCGGTTGCTATATCCCCCATACATGCCCACAAGCCACGCCCACAAAGCCACGCCCCCAACAAACATGGACGTTGTTTTAATCCCACCTTTCTGAGTCGTTTTGTAGTTCGGTACAAGCTGAGTCAGTTCCGCTGCCTGAAAAAAAAATATTCTAAACTGTCGTTTGTAAATCCGTCGCAAACTATTTTTTTTTATCTTGCAGCCGTACGACGTCGTGAGTACGGTCAATTCGCACAAACGCTAATAACCGTCGAATCTACTTGCAGTGCTGGGAGTCGATTCCCAACAGTGTCGATTCTCAGCTTCCAAGGAATTGTGAACCAAGAGTCGATTCCCAAAAGAGTCGATTGTCACCTTTCCAAGGAATTGAGAACCAAGAGTCGATTCCACCGTGAAACTGATTCGGTTCAAGACTGTGTAATCGTTTACTTATTACTGTACAAAGGCCGGCTTAATAAAAGGTTGCCAATATAGAAAAGCTAGGATTTTTAGTCTGCCTACTAACTCATTCTAATTAAATAATCATAAATGTTTCATCAATATGTCAGGATGACTTTATATTCGTAATATCATATTATATTATACACTGTTTGTTTTATTAGATTATCCCACTGGTGTCCTGTCTTTGTGTGTTACTGAATTCGAAAAAAGAAAAAAAAATTCATTGAATCGAAACAAGAATCGACTCACGTTTCTGGAAAAAAAAAAAACATTCCTGGTTGCTGGATGTAGTATTGCCACAACACGGATTGGAATCCAATCCTCAGATCAGATAATACTAGCCAATCCCGAGCCGGAATGCAGGGTATTGTTAGCCAATTGTAGCACACGAGGCAGTGTTTGAGAACAGGTATGAGATAAATAACGCGTTGCTATGTATGGGTGATGACTCCATGGTAGGTTATGAGAAAGGCTTAACACTCCCAAGGATGACCTCAACCTAGGTGAATCACAGCCTCAATAAGATAAGAAATAGTTTAGAAATAGTTTCTAAACATAGCTGCATTCTGTAGATAAATATGAGTTGGTTGTTCCACCCGGCTTAAAGAAAACCCCAATAGAAACCATCACAGAAATTCTCATGGTCATCAGCTAACCATTATCATTATTGGTCCTTAATGGTTTCCACTAAAGATAACATGCCACTAACAGACCGCAACAAATTACCATATCATTATCATAAAGGTTATTTCCTGAAGTTCAGGTTATACATCCTAAATCCCAACCTGCCTATCTGCATTGTAAGATGACAAGCTATCCTATATATAAATTTCCACCTAGACCTACTGTACAGTTTATATACTGTTTGTTTGTTGTTTTATATATTTTAACTCTCAAATTATCTATCACAGGGGATTTTTGAGTATGCATCATCGTAGTGTTTTCACACTGTGAAATACAAATAAACATACAGTATTAGGATGAGTCAAATGAAAGCCTTCATATTCAAATTTGCTTTGTTAATTGCAAATAGGCATCACAAAAGTGTATCAGGTTTAAGGTAACAGTAAAATTGGCAATAGAGAACAATCGACCAGTACTACGGTTTTACCTTCGCAACTGCAAATTAAAATATACTGTTTACAGTTATACAGATTGATTTTTCCCTCTTTTCTCAGCTTGAAAATGGCTTACTTTACTCCCATAGACAGCTCTCTGATCTTCATGTTGGCTTATCCTTTTTAACAGCAAATACAGTCTCCACAGGTGAAACGGAAGGCTAAAACCAAGAGTAGATATTCAGAGCTATTTATTGTTTAAACGATCAATCTATCAGGACACACCTGGGTCACAAGAAAGTCCTACACAGTTGTTTAACACATCTAGATGTAAATACCAGGAAATAAAAGCTGAAATCTCAATCTTTTGATCTCAAATGCAAATGTCTTTGACATTATTTAACGCAAACAAATAAATTGGCCTTGCCGTTCTAGTAGTTTAGGAGGGGACTGTACAGTATGTCACACTTTTAGGGTTTTCATTTGACTCACAATCGCACTATAGACTAGTAAAAAAAAAAACCTACAATGATGTTGTAAAATTACACAAATGAAGTGCGGCGCGATCGGCAGATCATGCACCGCTGGTCGAATGCAAACTGTCTATCTTAATTCAGAGGTTTCCATCTGTGGCATACATTTTCACGTTTTAAAAGGCCCAGTAATGAAAAGAAACCACCAAGTCATTTAAAAAAGTCTTTATTTTGCATCAGAAATTTTTATAAGGCACAAACAGCAAATATTTTACTGGAACTGAAAAGGAATTTTCATATTGATGCAAAGTGACATATAAATACACACAAAACATGAAATATCCCTTTAAAAACTCGAGATGACAGTAGAAACAATCATTATTAGATAAATACCCTACTGAATTTTTACTGACCAAAAGCTTCATGCATAGGGACAGAAAAGAAAAAAAAAAGAAAAATCACATGGCTTGTTAAACCGTAGCGCACAAACAAGTCCATACATCATTTAAAAACAATACAAACGTTTTGTATAATTAGCTTTACACACCTTTAACCATCACACTTCCACTTCGACTTCAATTTGGACATCATGGAGCTAATGCAGTCGTTCGGTGATTAAAAAAAACCTAAAAATCTCAGTAAGTCATGTCTGATTTTAAAAGGATTATTCACCCTTTACACACCATCATGTCACTAATAAAACTCACTGGAGTCCAACATGCAATAAAACAAAAGCATTTGTGACGTACGCTATAATAAATATTGCTGTTACAAAACTTTTAATAACCGCTTGCCAAATTTGTGAGACTTTTGGGAAATTTGTGATGTCCGAAGAGAGAAAACTTGCCGTAACAAATACTGTAACAAGATGTTTAAAGAAGCTTCTTTGGTGTCAAACATCCCTGAAAACGTGTTAAAAGTAGAGCTGGCGAATTTCACTCGAAGACAGATTCAAAATATGAAGTGAAAAACAAGCAAACAAACAAACTAATTAACTAACTATAAACGGCACCCGGTTGATAAGATGAAATTGCATATGATGTTATAAATAAGAACAGCTACTTATTAGCATAATGCAGGACTTGAACGATTGAAATGATTGTCTTGTGACTAACACTGTTTTCCCCCTTTGAGACCAGGGGTACTATTTCTCTCTCTCTCTTTTTTTTAATTGTATATATATATATATATATATATATATATATATATATATATATATATATATATATATATATATATATATATATTTTTTATTTTTTTTTTTAAACGTTGAGTTCAGTTGGTTCTAAGTGCTCTCATTTAGACAGTACTATACACTACGTTACACTGCTACATGGCATTGCTTGATGACTGTTTGAATTTGAAGTGACTAGGGAGGGAGCTAGGGAGATTTTAGCAGTGAACAAAATGTCAGAAAGGGGAAAAAAAATCAGTGAGGACTACAAGAAAGAAAAGAAAAAGAATAGAAAAATACCCTGAATCTGCTAATACATTGTTTGTGCTTCATTTAGGTGTAAGAAAGGGTGGACTTTTAACAAGTGCTAGGGGAAAACCATGTTAGACATGATTGCATAAAAAATAACAAATAAATCTTCTCCACCCATATCTCTTTCTATACAACAATAATGAAATCACTATTTATAGCCTTTATCACTTGGTGGTATGTTTGGTTTGGCAGTGCATTTGATAAATGGCATGAGTGATCCGCTAGAGGGCAGTCTAGACCTGTGTTTTTCATTAGAATCTTGGCCTTTGACACAGAAGAGGGACAGTAATAACACACTGACTTGAGTTATTTCCTGCATTTGCAGAAAAAGACCAGCATCCCCCAGTGCCAATACGTATTCCACAAATAAAGCATGGAGAGGAAGCGAACTCATTGCAAGTCCTTAATACTGGGACGATTAGGTAAGGCCAAGAGGTATTTATCAGTGCTGGAAAGGGAATAGAGCTAAATACTTACTGTAAGAGTCAATTAATACATCCATACATTCTTACATACATACATACATACATACATTCTGACATATACATCTCTCATGATCACATGTGCACGTTCACCAAATAACCAGCAGATGCAAAGCACGACAAACACATTAAGTATTAAAAAAAAAAAAAAAGGTGGAACAAGCAAACAAACGCAAAATGAACTCGGAATGCAGTTTGTGGTCCATTTCCACCAGTATGCATAGATCAAAATGGATAAAAAAAAAAAAGTTTAAGCTTACAGATCCCGTAAGGTGTTCACTTTTTAGCAATAGCTTTTAAATCTCATGTTAGATATATCCTAAACAACAAGTATATCACAGAGAAACAAATACTGTGGCACCATTTCACGATGAAAAATACTGATTTGGAAAGGGTTCAGTTTTTGCATATATGTATATCCCTTCATTTTTTTTTTTAACAATTAAAACAATACAACAAGGCCCTAACAACAAGACCCCCCACACGCTTTATTTGGCACCACAACGTACAGGATCCCTCATAAAACCTCAACAAATACTTGAGTAGTTATCTGGCAAACGGTCTGGGATGTTTCTGGAAGGTGCCAATTGTTTGAAGCTCACTGAACATTGTTGAAAATAAAATGTCAGGGAGGCTAATCCTGGAAGAAAGCACACGTTTCGATTGGGATTGAGGCAGTGAGGCTCTTGATGCTCACCGTATTCTTCCCTAAACACAGAATGCTAGCCGATTCAGCTAGAGCTCATTTACATTGCCATCACACCGTCGTCTCACTCTTCCAAACCCCAGGCCTCATCCCAACTGACCCCTGGGAATGGTCCGATCCACTTGCGTCCAGTTCGATCGCTGAACCTTTTAGCATTCCATTCGTTGTGGCAGGTAGCCTTGATGAGGTTGTGCCACTTGCAGTTCCGGTAGCTGTTATGGTGTCAGTGTTCAACAGATAGGAACCTCGTTTAAAGTCTTTATCAGCTGCAGTGACCAATTTAAGGTTGTCCCTGCTTGCACTGCGCCTCTGTCCATTCTGCTGCATTGCAACCCGACTTGCTATAGAGGGCAAAAGTGGGAAAGGCTTCCTGCTTCCGCTGCTTCCTCCATCGCTTCCTTCTGAAGGACTTGTTCCTGGTCCTTCTCCACGGTGTCTCCCATTGGTCAGTGGACCATTATGGCTCTCCGAATGGCTGTTTCGAAGACTTCCATTCTCGCTGGATGCATATCTGTGAACTTGATGAATGTTGACTTGGTCCACCCCAGGTGGGCCCAAGGCACCTACACTGCCCCCACCCCCTCGTAGTGCTTTCAGACGATAATGTCCCCTTCCCTCCCCCCGGTGGTGGTACTGGCCACTTCCTGCCTTAGTTCTACTACTAGTCTTTTTTCGCTGTTGCTGCTGAACAGGTAGCGTGGTGCTAATACTGGGCAGCAGCAGGTTGTTGGCAGGTTTGTTGTTGGTGTTGTTCTCCGTGCTGGTGCTGGTGTTGGTGCCTGCCAGAGCACGTGTAGCATTATTGGCATTGTCCTGTGTCACCTGCAAAAGGTTGGTAAGCTTGCAGGGTCCAGTGCCGATACTGCTGGTGCCACTCGGAGTGGAGGATGATCTGGCAGAAGAAGAGTAGTTGCTTTGCTCTGCTGGAGGAACAGAGCCAATAAAAAGTTGCGAGCCCCTTTCAGAAGTGCTCTGGACTCCGGCGGTGGCGGTGCAGGGTTGGCTGTAGGCTGGAATCGGCTGTGAGCGATGGTATCCTCGGCAACATCCAAGCCAAGCTGCCTGGACATCCAAGCGTTTGAAGCAGTGATGAAGCACCAAGAAGATTCCCAGCCCTGTCGCCGATCCTCCATACAGGCAGCTGAACAACTTCCTCTCTCTGTCCATGTGCCACATAGCCATCGCACCGCAACACCACAGAAGCAAAAACACAAACTGAGTCGCCACCAGTACCAAGAACTGTACTTTCAGCGAGTACTGGTCCTCCTGTTCCGTTCCAGCATGCACCGAGCCAACTGCAGAGTCTGTTGACAGTAAGCTAGTGCTGCCATTTAGAGCTGGCTGGGCTTCAGGTAAGGAAGAGGATCCAGCGGTGGAGCATGGAGGTTCCTTGGCACTCTGGGACGTACGGCATCTCAAGCGTGCAATGGTACACAGGAAGTAGAGCCAGGTCACCAGGATCACCAGGCCAGCAGGAACATAGAAAGCTCCGATACTGGGCTGCCATACCAACCAACAGCTGCCAAAGTGTCAGAGGCAGTAAGAAGGTCAGAAAGGGCAAAGAATTACTTAACGACAAACAAAAAGCCTTTTTAAAGGCAAACAAAAAGTCTTTTTAAAGGAGCTATACAGCATTGCTGTAAATCTAAGGTTACAGAGTCAATTCATCCTGATTGAGAACTTAAGGGAATGCCCAGTTTTCTGTAAGATATTGTAACTAAAATGTTTAGCTAAAATGAAATGTTCATTTAACTAAATTCAGTCATGCTCTCAACGTAACTCAGTTGTATTGCACTGTTACAGCAGAATGAATTTACACTTGTGCTACAGGTCATAGTACATCACGACCTCAGATGGTATTTCTTATGCATTAAAGTCAATCAAATCTACGTACAAAAAGAAAACACACTGAACCCTGTCCTGCGTCTTAAAGAAACAGTGCCATCTCTCAAGATAGTTAGGTCTTGAATATGTCTGTCTATGTATTTAACACATTGTCCTCATCTGTTTTCCACAGGAATGCACTAAACCTAATAGCGCTAGTATTCTACTTACTAAGGAATGTTGTCCCCGTAGTTGTTAATGTTGACAGCTGCAGTGATCCCGCATATGATGAGAGGAACGCCGCCGGCTATCAAATAAAACCTACAGAGAGGGAAAAACATGGAAGGGTTCTGGATGACCAACACAGCTAAAAGAAAACCGGTAAGCAGTGACTTGTGAGAGAAAAACTGAGAAAAACAAGAAAATGTGTAATCCACATAAGTATTAATAATAATAATAATAATAATAATAATAATAATAATATCATAATAATAAACAACTTTCTTTTAAAGAGCGCCTTTAAAAGCAGCTTCTCAAAGCGCTGTACACAAAATAAGCAGCACACAGAAAAAATGGGGGAAAATAATGATAGATTAATAATAATAATAATAATAATAATAATAGAAGTAGACAATAGCAAGCATTTTTGTGTTTTTTGGGTCTTATTAACCTCAACATAATAAAAATAAAAGAGACTGTTTACTGCTTTTATAACATACGTAGTAACAGGAAGTAACTGGTTTCATAGTTCCACAGCATTAAATGTAATTATAAATGGATAAAAATATATATACATATATACGATTTGTGATTAAAACAAATGCTGGGATATGATTTTTTTTTTTTTGTGGAAAATAATAAGGATTTCGATCACATTTTAGCTTCCATTTTTTTTACGCAGTTGCCCAGATCTATTTCTTTGAGCTGTAGGGGGTCAAGGATTTAAAGTTCTAATATTGTGTAGTAATCTTGAAGGACTTTATTAACTCTACAGAAGCATCTTCGGTTAGAGAACCAAAACTCGATTGCTTTTAATACTACTACACCTGGATAACTGAAAACGTTCTTTGTGCTGGTCTATTGGATTTGTTCATGTTGTGCTGGTCCTGCTGGTGTAATATGAAAATGTCTGCTCTTTATTTTCTCAAGAAAGGCAGAAGAAGAAGTGCTATAAATGGGGAACAGGAGAATGATTTATCCCAGAGACAGACCCTGTGTGTGGGTAGCATAGAGGTCAGCGGCACACATTTGCGAGGTCAGTAGTACAGTGTGAGAACCCTGGTTTGAGGAGAACAGGAATCTATGTGTGAGTGTGTGCGTGTCAGCATGCGTGACTGACACTCAGCATTATCTCTTATTAGATTTATGGCTTTTCTTGCCACTTTTATCGAATCCTGGTCTCTTTCCCTAATCTTGCTTGTTCCACACTAACAGATGGCTCTTGGTCCTTAGTAGGACAATGGTGCTCTTTGACAAGTCAGGTTTTGTATCAGGGTGGTCTTGCACTTGCATGCTTGTCTTTAAATAGTGCTTTATATCCTCAGATCGCTCCTGTCCAACTCCATATGTCCTGTCTTTGAGTCTTAAATAAGAACTCATTTACTGAAGCGCTCGAGTACAGACCCACAATACGGAGAGGCAGAGCAGCCGTCTAACTTTATTGTCACCACATCCACAGTCTATGTAGGTATGTATACAGCGGTATTAAACATTGTGTTCACGACGTCCAAGTGTACGTCGAGAGCAATGTACGAAACATCAATTCCAGTGGAAGGACGTTCAATATGATATGTATATATATGAATTGAAAAAGAGAGAAAGCCTTAGAATGGTGTAACTGGGCACAGTGTTGTTAAAGTTAACGAGTACATCTTCTCGTGTCACCTGGATGACATCACTGACCTGAGCATGGGCCGCTGAGTGGGTACTACTGTAGCTTCGCCCTCTGGTTGCTGTGGAGACCGCCACATGGCCTCCTTATAGAGCACCCGTGCGCTGATGCCGATCCACAACAGAGTGGACAATGAAGAATAGTGGAGAACAATGCCCACCTAACACACACACACACACCACATGACAAAAACAAATACCTAATTAACACATGATGGCTTGTAATTATTAAACCTTGCTGGTATATGATATGATAGTAAATTGGCATCCTCACCGCTTGGCACGCAATTGGGTGGCTAGTTAGAGTGATGCCCCCAGCAAACACTGCCGTCGTCATGGCAATGTGAAAACAGGTGTTGAGGAGGGTGTGCCAGCTTTTCCTAGTAATTCGAATAGAGCTAAGGACATAAAAGTATATAGGATGATGAAAAAAAGAAAAAGCAAAAAAAAAGAGACGTCAAACTTGCACTTCCTGGTTTTTGCCGCTGTTTATGGTCATGCATGGTCATGTGATCTGAAGCAAACTGATGTACTGAGCGTGTATGTACTGAACTGAACGATTCAACCTGAACATCTCACTACCTGTGGTGTAGTATGTATGTAAAGATGATGGTGAAGAGGCACAGGAGGAGCGCTGCAGTGCAGGTGTACACCACCGGGTGGAGCACTTCCACCGGAGCAGGAGCCAGGCCTGGGAAATCAGGCACCTCCTGAAAAAGAGAGAGAGAGAGAGAGAGAGAGAAGCATTACAGAAGCCACATACTATGCATTCACATCAAGGGACTAATGGCATTAACTTCTCTATGACTGCATTCCTCAACCACTGCTTTGCCAAAATTTACGTGAAACTTGCGCTCTAATTAAACGCCAACATTCTGAGATGACATACATGCTGTGAAAGTCAGACTCTGTGCCAGGAAGCGTTTAAAGAGTCACTCATTCAACGTCAGGCTGCTTTCCAGAGACATGCAACAGCCAGGTTAGATAGAATACCCCTTGCCAAGTGTCAGGATAAGAGGTATGTAGTGTTAAATGTCTGTTAGTAATGGGAGATGTGTCCTCCCTATTTAAAGGAATGAGTCTATCGCAGACAGGTCGGAGCAGCTCATGAGACAGATAAGACTTACTGCAGGAAATGTGATTTATCTCCAAGTGCCTTACTGTGTTTGCATTTTTATGACATAGATAGTGTGTGTATATATATATATATATATATATATATATATATATATATATATATATATATATATATATATATATATATATATATAAAAAATTTTTTTTTTAAAGATGCAGTCATGTAGTTAAACAATAGTACTGCCCCTTTTCGGCTTGGACCGTAGCATTACCTGGAGCACTGCGTAGTTACTGAGTACGGTACACCGTAGCGTTGACATGCTAGCATCACTGTGCGTTAACTGACAGCCGTCTGTACTCCAACTCCCATGATGCTTGAGCGAATGCAGGCTCCAATGTGCAGCCACTGGATCGTTACCAGGTGATGTGTGTCGCAGCGACACAGTGATTGGAGCTGACTGGTTCCACATGGTGCATCCATCTGTGAGTGCGAAAGAGAAGAGAGTTTCTGGGTCGTTTGAGGTAAAAAGAGAGGACATGAAGGGTTGCATTTTTAAGAATGATGTCAGCAGGGCCAGCTGGTTTCAATTGATTAGCAGGGCTTGAGATTAGCCATCACTGGACGTTAAGACTTTTCCCAGCTTGCCTCTTTGTATGTCATTTAATAACATCAGATAAACCAACACTACTGGTTTGCAGGCTTCGATGGTGCACACGACGTTGTTATTATCACTTTATGACAGGTATAGCAGGTAGCTCACCAAGGCCTACGTAGATGACTGGTGTGTTCACGCTCCGCCGGCGAGCTGCGCTGCTGGAGTTTCCAATAAATGGGAAGAATCTTCCAGTACGGAAAGCCACAAACTGCAGTTTACAGTCCGTAGGAGCATTGGGAGGGAACAGAGATGGAGGGAGAGAGACTGAAGCAAGTGCAACAGCATTCTATAAAATAAAAACAAGGAGAAATCGGTAGTAAGAGAGAATCGCACTACAAGATTTTGAGCATTTTATTTTCTTAGCATTTTTTTAAATTATCTATTTCACCTTTAAAGGGAAAGCGTTTAGTGACATGTTAAGGGTTCCTGTTGTACAACGGAAGTGTAACTGCTGCTCGTGGGTGGAGTCTATCGCGTCGAATCCACTGGCACCAGAGCTCTCTCGTCTCTCATAGGCAGTGCAGGTCATGCCTGTGAAGTGGGCGGGGCGTATCAAGTGAGCTTCCATCACGATGTTCCGAGATATCTACAAGGAAACGTTGAAATGCATGTGTGATAATGTGGGGGTTTTTTTCTTTATAAAACAAGTACACTCTCTTCCAGAGGGTTTAGGCTTTTCTTACATTCATGGACAGACCAGAAGTTGACCGAAAACGAACCCTTATGTTTAAAAACTTTAAAAACTCCCCGATTTCATGCAATGTCACTCAAAATATTATTTCTTTTCTATGATGAGGCTAGCTTTATGAGATTATCTTATTGTGGCAGTACAACAAGGCTAATATGTGTAGCCATGACCCATGCTCACCCCTCACGCTAGCGTATAAATGCTATGATTGTTCTGCTAGTGTGAGTCGGCCCTAAGGCTATACAACAGTGCATTCTGGGAAGATAAACACAATGTCGATATCCTTTACGTAGGGCTTGTATACAGTACATGGCCAGAGATTTTGAAAGTAGACACAATTATTAGTATTATAATCCTCAAGAGTCTCCTACCATGGAGAGATACTGGGCATTCGGGTGAAGCTGTGGCCATGCTAAGGTCTCTAGAGAGCAGACTATAGAGCTGCATGCTCTTTTCTCCTTCTGAGCCAGGGACAAGATCTGATCATCCACTTGCATCAGGTTACTGCCCATCTCCACCAGTACTTCTGACAGCTGAAACACCAAGAGTACGGAAAAACTGAATAACTGTAGTTTTGTAAGACTGGGTCATAACTGATCCGCTAAAACATATTTGCCAGATGCTGGAAATTGCAAGAAAATCCAAGAAACTCTACTAACCTCACGTGACTGATCAAGATAGTCCATGAATTTATCCATCATCTGTGCCACATAGAAAACATCCACCGTGTCCGTGAAGCCTGCTGCCTCCAACGTGTATGTCCTCACCTGGTGTGCCAACGTCACAGCATTGGAGGAATTGATGGGCATCTAGAATGCAAAGATTTTTATTTTTTTTTCACCATGTGAAACTGCTTTCACGTCATAATACAATCTGATTAAAGACGTATGAAATGCTTTCTGGTACATTCAGAGGTGATTTGAAAGTGATTTTACTTTTGTGCCAACGCCATTGTGTTGGATTCCTTACTTACCGTATGCACATCACATCAACGCATCATTTGTCTTGGAGAAATATCCTAACATATTCTAGCAGGCTTGGTTAACTCCACTGTCCAAGTAGCCAAGCAGACAACCTGTAGAGAAGATTTCAATTCTTTCTTTCCTCTCGCAGAATGAATTGTTGGACTGTAACCATCCTGGCCTCAAAAGTGACACTCCAACAAGTCTTCCTTTTTTAACTGTTGTGAACATCTGCAAAAACCACCAGCAAGTTGTGACTTCCTGAACGGCTTCTGATAGAATCAACGATCAGGTTCATCCGGGCGCCCTTTCCAGTGGTTCAGGCCCTACCTCTCAAGATCATCATGCAGAACATAAGAAATGAGCATAGAGTCCAAACTGCAACTGGTGTACCTCAGGGTTCAGTGCTTGGTCCTTTCCCCTTCTTAGTGTACACTCCTTCCTGGAGATGGCGCGGTCGCAGCAAACGTTCCAGCTTGTCAGAGATCACATTCTTGATGAAAGATTACCACCTCCAAGTTACACTTTTGAATGAAGAACTTCAACCGACTCATTATTAGAACTACCATCAAGGCCTGCCAGCAATCCTATGCGCCCTGACCATTTCACGCTATCCTGGAGGATATCATAATGTTCAGGCCATGCTTCTCAAAAACAATATTTTGGCACTTGACATCTCACTGCTCAACTACTACCAGAACAAAACTGTAAAAATAAATAAATAAATAAATAACTAAGTCAAATGAAAACATCTGTGATGGACTACCATCAGGAAATTATGGAAGACACTGATAAAAACCTACCAGAAAAAAGAATATGGGCGACATTGGTGATGCACTATGCTTATGAAAATGTTGTGGACACTGTTAATGGATTAGAAGTATTTGACGAGGGGTTAACAGTAGGAAACATATAAAGCACATTGGGGATGACCTACCAGTATGAACGTATGAAGGACATTGGTGATGTCATTGGTGTAGAGGCACTGAGAGTAGTCTCCTTCCTCCCAGCGACCAGAGCGATCACAATAACGAGACGCCCTCTTCTGATCAACAGCGCCCCCTCCAGCCAGCGACGGATAACGCAGCTGCAGGCAGTACTGATATGAAGTGATTCCAGCCAGAGTTCTTGGCCACCTAAAGAATGGCACGGCAGAGCTCTTTTTAGACATTAATGCTAATAATAATTCATTCATGCGTTATGGGAAGTTATTGGTGTTGGTAATGGCTTGCGTGTTCCAGCCTCACCTGAACTCCCCTCTATTATTGGACACTCTTTGCTCAGGGCAGAAGGTGGCGCTGTTTTCCAGAACCACGATCTCTACACTGCGCGAGACGTTTCCTCGTCCTGTCGTCACCACACACTCCCACTCGCCGCTCGCATCGACATGCACGTTCGACAAGATCAGCTCGCTGAAGAATAAAAAATAAAAAAAACACGCTGCATCGCGGTACATCGCATTGTATCACGACGTAATCGATGCAATTGCCTCGCAGTGTGTGGTTACCTAGTGATGACAGTGCAGTCGTGTAGAACGCTCTCCTCTAGAAGAACTCCATTCTCAAGGTTGTTACTGACAATTTGGCCTTTGTGACGCCAAGTGTATGGCGGTGATTTTGTCCACCCGGGCAGCAGTACAGTGGAAGGGCAGCCTGTCTCCTTTAAACACTACTTGGCGCAGTGAGGGTAAAAGAAACAAAGTGTGCAGCTCCAAGGGGCCTTCTAGAAAATGCAGAAATACACACACATTCATCCCTAGTGATTAGGTCTTTCATGTAGCCTACAAGATGAATAGAAATGTAGTTACTTTATACTTTATCCAGAAAATATAAACATCATATATGTGAGCGTTCTAAAAATGTATTATTCAAGCCTGTTTATTTATCACCGTTGGGTAAATAACTGAACTGTATTCCTTTTTTCTTTCTTTTCTGATAGAAGGAGATGAAAAACAGCCATTTTTACTCCGGTGGTTTGCCGCTCTATTATTGTTCAGCCATCCTCAGACTGATTGTGAAAGAGCCTGGCTGCATCAGAGATGTTTAGCAGCTTTTAGGCCCTTTTATTCATAACACCAAAACCACAGTGGAATTACTCATAGACATTCATCTGTATCTGCTGCTCGCCAATGCAAATATGTTTTATACTTTGCAGAGAGAAAGAATGATGACACGAGATGATATTGAAACAACAAAAAAAAAAGACAAAAAAAAAAACAAAACTATAGAGATCAACAGAAAGATCACATGAGGGCCAACTACAAGCCACAGAGAAACTGAATCAGATCCCCAGTGGCAGAAAATGGAGCATGGAATGATAGCTATGGAAAATCGGCAAATGGGATTTTAAACTGAGCTCCAGCCAGGATGCGGCCCAGACCGAGGCTTCGCTAAAAAGCAACTACTCAAAACAAATATTTCCCCAGAAGCTTTAATTTCAGTAAATTGACACTTTCTCACGATTTAGCTTTCGCTTTGTTCTCCAGTGATCTTTAGAACGGTTCCGCTTGACGTCTCGACCTCAACATACTCTGAGTCCATGCTGAAATACGTGGATGTATTTTCTCACCACAGGTCAGGTCGATCTCCTTCAGTTCTCGCAGTGGTCTGTTCTGGAACCTTCTGGGATATGTGCAGAGCGTCTCATCTCCGAGTCTGGCTGAACTTGTGCGAAAGAAACCTGGCACCCATTGCAGACCACAGTCACATGACAGGAACTCCGAGTCAAAGTTACTAATCGGGTAGAAAAAGCAAATGAATCCCATATATAGTCAATAATTGTTTTATGATCCGTTGAACAGAAAAAATATAAAAGATGGTCCATATCTCATTACTTCGATTTATTATCAAGAGGATCCCGAAGCTTTTTTTTTTTTTTTTTTAAATACTCCATAAATAGTATTCATATTTCTAATGACAGAGATGTTGATAAAATGTATTGCTGTTTTAAAATATGTTTCGCAAGCGTTTATCTATAAAACCAAAAGTGACACACTGGGACATACGCTCCTAAACAGAACACAAGGTTAAGAATAAAATAGAAAGGGTCATACATACATACATACTCTTCTACACACATGCTAAATAAATCCAGTTTTCCACTGCTCCCTGGTGACCTCCCGGTTAGGACCGAGGTTCTAGAATAATCCATCATGTTTGTGGTCCTTGAGTCTACACTTTCACTGTAAAACCCCCCAGAAGACTAAGCTTGATATCAATCATATCCTATATGGCCACATTATGGGATTAACCCAGCATAGCTGACAAAGAACCAGCCTTCCACTTATATGAATTTAACCTTCTAATGTTTTAACCTTTTAATGTAAAATCACATCAGCTGCTTCTAGTCAGTTTGTAATTCTAAAATGTTAAAAACACATTCAAAATATAAAGATAATAATGAATAAAGATACCACAACATCTCATCAGAATATCGCAGAATACTGTACTGTGACATCATTTATCATGATATCAATATTATAATCATCATATCACCCAGATCTACATACAGTACATACTATGATAGATAATCTTTCGGAGGTGAACTTAAATTCTTAAAAGAACAATTATTTTCTCCGGTGGAAGATGCTAAATGCGCAGATTGATTCAAAGGTGACTGGTTCTTTTATATTTTTGGAAATAGAACCAACTAAATTTGTTAGAAAATGCAAATCAGGTCATAACTGCACAAGAAGGAATGAAAAAACAAAAACAAACCAACATCTCTAGTTGAGATTGAATTGAAATGAACCGGAGTGATGTAGCTGAGGTTGAGGAACTGTCAGAGTGCGAATTCACAAAGCATGTTGACCATGCTTCCATTTCTTATTCCAGTCCATATTTAAGCATAAAAAAAATTACTCTGTCCACACCCACTTCGAGTTTAAATGTGAATATAATTACAAATATTTGGAGTGCTAAACAGTTAGAACTAATGTCAGTTATGCCCCAACATCATCTTTTGGTTTCATCCTTGTGTTTATACAATAGAATAGCTTAAGTAGATTTCTGCTGCACTCTCACTCACACCAGCTTCAGCGAGGGAAGCTCCTGGAAGATGTTCGGCTCCAGCGAAGAGAAGATGTTTCCCGAAATGTTCCTGAAACCCAAACAAATTGCCTCAGGAATTCAGACATCGTTCCCGACTACATAGCTCTGGACTAATTGCAGTCAGAGAGCTTTAGTCCATCAATAAATGTCCCTATCAAAAGACAGCGGCTTACAGTTTGGTGAGGTTGGTGAGTCCCTGGAACATATCTGGAGTCAGGCAGCCGATCCGGTTGTTGGACAGGTCACTGTAAACAGGAACAAATGGGATATGCTAAGCAATCGTGAACAGCAATCCAGCCAGACTAAGATCGAGTTCTTCACAGGGTCACCATTATGGCCAAAAGCTTTTCAGTTTGTTAGTTGACTTTGAAATGCTTGGAAGCACATACTGAAGACGGCCTTTAAAAGGCTTGGAATAAAAGCAATGTATACTCATCATAACCTAACCCAAACAATGCGAGACAGGAGCCCATTAAAGAGCAGACAATAGTGGAGACTCTGCTTTCACTCGATTTGGCTTAGCCCCATGTCCTCATGTCCATTTGCTACTACTTCACGTGATTTGTCTGGTGCATTCCACTATCTCTGGCTGTTTATTCAGGCCAGAAAAACACCAGAATGAGAGAAAACAGAAGGCATGTCTAAAATGAGTCTGTCAAATGGCTTTAAGAAAAGTCTGCCTTCCCCAGGACTCTAGAACGGTATTGGTATTTGAGATCGGTCACTTCCAGTTAAGAGAGGCACTATCGTCTGTGACATCGTTCCTGCGCAGCCCCATTTGAAATTCCTGACCAAACTACTTCCTCTGGAATAAATTCCCATTGGAGTCTGACAGAGAGGCCACACTGTGACTACAGCTTGTGGTTGCTTTAAAACACAATAAAAAGCCAGCAACTTGTTAGCTGCATTCATATTGTCATTTCCAGAGCCATCCCAGAATCCTCTGCAGGCTTCTGTGGTTCCCTCAACAGCTGGCTGAGGGTTTAGGCACAGTGCGCCATATAGATTTGGTTCTCGGGATTATTTGTTATTGATGATCAAACACGATCAGTATTTAGTAGCTGATAACTAAAGGTGCAGACGAATGCTTTTTCAGAAGCTGTTGATTCATTTTCTATGACAGCAGCTCTGGCAATAGTGGCAGCTGCAAGGCAACTCGGAAGTTTATACTAAAGCACTCATTCAAATGTATCATTTTTTTTCGATAGTACCAACTTATACGGGGATATATTTAGCAGACACTCCAGCTAAATGGATTTTAAAAAATAAAATAAAAAACGTGTGGAGACGTTTATTAAACATTTATGGAAGGCGTCTCCAGTGTCAGCGTTTTCCATCAGACTAAAGACTTCAGAACAGTGGCGTTTGCAGTTTCTCATTAACTTCAAGAGAGAGAAAAACCGGTGAGGGGATGACTGTTTATACCTGTTAGAACATAAGTGATAACAGGAGCTAGCTTGTTTCGTGGACATTCCACAACATGAGATGTTAACTATCCACAGATATGTACGATGTGTCAATCTTCAAATTCAAAAAGATTTACTGCGATATAAAAGGAATAAAACACTTTGGGACGCGCTGTTATTGGGAAATAATCGGCTTAGGCTTAGCAATAATAACCTTGCTTCGCATCGGGACACATCACACCACCGTGTCTTTGATTATTTTCCTACTACAGCATGCCTGTTGGGTTTTTTTTTGGTCCTTAACAATAGACCGGTTCCTCCGCATACATCACGATTACTGAAGAAAATGAATCATTCCAGTCAACTTACAGTTTTCTCAATGCGATCAGACTCTGAAAAGCTCCAGGCATGATGGTGCTGATCAGATTATTCTTCAGGTCGCTGCAAAGAAAAGATGCAGATAAGATCATCAGAAGAATCGAAGACAAAGTCAGAAGACAAATGTAAGACAGATTTCACTGGAAAGACATATTGCGCATTGTTTCTAGCGACTATAAAGCACTTACTGCAAATATGAAGGAGAGAGAGAGAAAAAAAAAAGCACCAGGAAATGAAAATTATCACTTGCACAGAGCCTTAAACGATGTGTCCTGACCCGATACTGAGTATTCGATCACGCCAAATATTGGGCTTGAAAGCTGGATCAGCGAACCTGATAATGTCATTGTGAAAAGAAGCAGATCTTAAAAGAAAGCACATGTGAAACCAGTGAAATTCAAGAGGGATCAAAAAGTGAAGGTACTTTTGAAAAGACAATTCCCAAAACGAACTTACACCATCTTCAGCCAAGCCATAAATATCCTTTTTTTTTTCAAACAAACTTTGAAGATACGGTTTCATGCTGACTATCTATCCCCTCCACCTTTTCCTGCCCTCTAATTTAGCCCATAGCCATGTGTTGAAACACTTATCAGCCCGAGCCCCTGAACACAAACAGACTCTAGGCCTCTAAATTAACCTTTGGAACTCTTGGCATCATATTTATTAGCCAGGTGGGAATTGAGAGAATGATGGAGGTCAGCTGATGCTTTGTAACGGCCTCCTCTTGTATGACACAAATAAAGATCCAGGTCTGTCCCACTAGTGACGTTTCCTTGTAGAAATGTACCAAGGCTGAATTTATTGGGGAGGGGACCATTTATACCCCCCACCCCCACTCCTAATATTTATTGACTCTTCAGAACGAAGGCCTCCACTGATTACAGCTTACGGACGACTAAAAACAAGGTCCACATGACAATGAAAGCCTATATATAAAACCTCAAGCATTTCCTACAGCTCAGCCTGTCTCCATACCATTACTTGAGACATTTACTTATGTGGTGGCTTTAAATCTGATACATGTCAAAGAAGGCATAGCCTCAAAACCTTGGCTGCTCAGATCAGGAAAATCAGAATGTTCTCATATGCTGATGTTTTCAGACCTGCCGAGATGGGAAAGGAGAACGATGGATCTTATATTTAAGTAAGCCTAGAGATTCCATCTCTAAGATGAGATGCAGCAATCAAACCATGTTTTAAATAAAATAGCAGCAGTAATCAGCAGTTGAGGTTTTGCGTAAAGACCAGAAAGGCCCTTAAATACAAAGCAATACGCTTGGATTTTATAACACAGTTAGACTAGTCTAATAATCTATTCGCTGAAGCTCTGACCAATACAGAGTACTGCAGATGTCCGTAATATAACGCAACATAACTGCTCACTGAAACACTTTGGGAAAATATTTCTATCTAGCACCCTTAAAGGATTATCGGTTTGACATTTAATTCAAAAACTTTACTGTCATATGCACAAGCTTCTTTGTACAGTGAAATTCTTCGTTTTCCCATTCTCACAGGTGCCGTAAAAGAAAACAAAGTATAAATAAAAACTGACAAAGTGCCAGGTATTGTGCCATTTTGAAACAATATAACAATCCATCCATCCATCCATCTCACTTATCCTACACAGAGTCGTGGGGGAGCCTGCAGACTATCCCAGGGAGCTCGGGGCACAGGGCGGGGGACACCCTGGACGGGGTTCCGACCCATCGCAGGGCACAATCACACACACTCGCACACTAGGGACAATTTGGAAATGCCATTCAGCTAAGAAGGCATGTCTTTAGACTAGGGGAGGAAACCAGAGTCTCCAGAGGA